>JAYMSP010002626.1:0-23219 GCA_036897095.1 Plantago elongata
AAAAACAAAAAAAAAACAAAAACAACTACGAACACATGTTCTTTCCCGCACATTTTGTACTCACTCTTTTGATATAGGGTGACCTCTCGGTTGGTCAACCATCTTAAAATTATTTCAGCGCAAGCACATTTGACTTTGAAGTTCATTTGTATAGATTCCCGAAAAGAAATGAGGAATTTGAAAGTATGGCCTAATATTCTTAATTACGGGTAACATATAAATACCACGTATTTATAAATATCAATATAATATTTTGGTACTTAGATCCCCGCCCCCCTCCACAAATAATCATTTCTCATAGTGGTACCACTCATCTGGGTTCTTTTTTGATTTTGTTCGTTGACCAGTTTAATTGAGCTATTTGACATCAAACAACTAACATGGCCTTAATATAAAGAAATTGATAAATAAATTTTATAAAAATTCACCATTATCACATTCTTCCCTTCTTTCTTCTCCATCTCCCCTCTCTTCCTATTTTCTAATAATTCTGGCGGATACACTCTTCTTCCTTCTTCTCCCCCTCCTTCATTCTCTAATTCTTTATGGTCAAGTCAATGGACTTAAATGCCTACTTTTAATAGGATCTAATCGTTATTATCCGATTAAGTGTTACTAATGTATAATTATTTTTACAGGTGATCTGATCTAAATATAAAAATTTTCATGTTTATATAAATTAACATTTGATCCATTTGCCCCTGAATTATTTACTTCTATTATTTAACAACCTAAAGCAACATCCAAATGCAAACTAAAGATTATTTTATGTTACTTTGAAAATCTAAAATGACTTCAGTAAATTCAACAAAAATCAATGCCATCCATAATAGAAAATTAGTCTGATATAAATCCTTCAGTTGATTAAGACCAGACAATACAAAGTAGTTAACTTAATCTTATTCTTGACTATATTCAACACATGCTTGGCCATGACAACTACAGTTACGCTCAGAAAAATGGCCTTTCGGTAACCCTTAAAGTGGAACACACTCTTTGAGGCTTTATCCTTGACGTCCCACGGAATTAAGAATCATAGCTAGTTACGATTTGGCAGTGAACTTGTTACGGAGCCTGGGAAAATGATTCATATACACTGACTTTACTGAAGTAACCAAGATGGCACACTTGTCGAACATGATCCTTGATCCTGCGGTGGTGTGCTCCTCCGCACCACTACCCTCAGGATGCTTGTTGTGCTCGCTTATACTGTAATTGGCTCGGAGATGGCCTCAATTCATATTCTTCTTCCAAGCACTTGTTATATGGGACTGTAGTGTCAATTTCAAAGACAAAGAATCATGCACAATGAATGAACAAAAACCTTATAATGAACAAATAAATAGAAAACAAAGAAACCTTGATGGATCATGGATGTATCATCCTGTTCTCTCCGCATCAAATTTTCAACTCCACTTCTCTTGTAAGTTAGTATTTTGGCTGAAGAATGATAATAGCTAGTAAACATGTATAAGAATGTCCAAAACGAATTTTGTGGAATTTAAATATAAATATAAAATCTTAAAAAGCAAAGTTGATTGTGAATAAAAACTAATAAGAATATTCTCTCCATGTATAATATATGTAGTTTAACTATAATTAGCTCACGTATCCCATATAAGTGAGGAAGTTTATAACTATACTTGTGTTATTCTGATTAAGAGCTAGTCGCTAGGCGCATCAAAGAAAGAAAGTTTGAAATTCAAGTAGCCAGGGTACATGAAAAAAAAAACCACTCCCATGATTATTGGGCCTTTTAATTTTTCATAAATTTTAATTTGAAATTCAAGTAGCCAGGGTACATGAAAAAGAAAATCTCTCCTACTAATAATTGAGCCTTTTAATTTTTCATGAATTTTTCGGGTAGGACTTCGCCCATGAAAAAATAATTGTATTTGTATCTAAGTCATAGCCCAGGAGAGTGTAATGATATTGGTGATGATATCATGTGGAAAATGAAATTATGGCACTCGATTGTAACAATAAATATTGGGTATCCATGCTTATCGGAAGAATTGTGATTATTGAGATATTTAATGAGATTTTATTGGGTTTAACTAACAAAATGTTGTGATTATTGAGATTAATGTGGGACTATTCGAAATTTAGTTTTCTTAGCCAGAAAAAATCTGTTTTTCTTTTTCTTATTTGGTCCGTTGGAGGTGAGAAAAGGTGAGAAGGTGTATAAAATATTTAATTATATTTAATTTCATTGGGATGAATTTTCCACATAAGATTTAGATTGTTGTGGTATAGCTCTTCTTTAAATATTCTATTCACTTTTAGTATATATATAGATAATAACAAAATTGATTTGTTTCCATTTTTTATTATTTTATTCTTTCTTCGTTTATTGATCCGACCACTAATCGATCGAGCTTTAACCCATTAAATAATTACGTATAATTTGAGCCATACACATCACGCTAGTATTATATTGTTTGTTTTAGTCAGAGTCTGCCCGTTTTGTTTTTGTAATTACCCAGAAAAAACCTCTTTAATAGTTAAGATTGATCATCTACTTATTATTATATACATCAACATAAAATTGCAATTTGTAAAATACCAAAATGGGAATTCTAATGTACACTGTTTGGACAAAGTAACGGAGACCTGTCCACTAGGCCCTAGGGTAGTCCAGTAATTTGGCCCACTGGATTTAGCCCACAAGAAATGCACAAATTCTGAAAGCACCGGATTTCATGATCTCCAGGCCCAATTTGAATCGTACTGATGCATAGTCAAACAGTCAAACTCGACAACCTAAGTTCCTATGGGGTTGGCATTTTTCTCCGTTGGCATTTGGCATTTGATTTTAATCTAATAATCTTGAAATAATTTCTAGTAGTAGGTAAGATGAGGTGATGAACCATATAAATCTCCTCTTTTTCTCAAAAATATAATGAGTCTATGAGTAAATTGTATACCTTGTAATCCATAAATAAACAACACCTGAAATAATAGTTTTAAAATTCATTTTTCAAGCGACGTTGATTGTTAGCCATAAGGTATATAATTAGTCATAAACCCGATTTATAAAAGAATCTCCATTTTTTTCATTGGCTAATTATTCCTTAAAAATGAAAGAAACCTTGAAAGAAAATATTAGTGTGCTGGTTAATTGCATCTAAAATGTCACTATACTAATTCACATGCAATTCTCACATCATTCTTATTATGTACAATTAACTTATATACTAATCATAATCCGACTTTATTAATTTTCTTCAGATAAAATATATGATACTGTAATTTTATTAAATCGCGTAAAACAAACAGTAATTTGAGTGACTATCGGAAACAATGATGAGCATTAGCAAATGTGATTGGTGAGATTTGTACAATGAGTTGAAAAGGTCTTTCCAAAAGCCATGACAAGTTGAGAATTGAGGAACATAGCTCATGGCTTGTGTGGACTGTGGATAAAAAGGCTCATCACAAAACTTTTGCAAAAGCACAACAAACTTTTCCATCCCCCTAGTGACTGAATTATGAACCCTTCCCACACCTTGTCTCCATCGACCTCATTTTAAGTGCCACTCCACACTCTCTACTATCTTTAGACTGCCAATAATTAAGTGCACATCTTAACCAATTATAGAATGCTAGCATTTTCTCATTGGCTGATAGAGTGATGGAACACATGGAGGTGTGCACTGAACCACAACTTGTTGTGGGTATGAAACATGGAAAAGCTTGGCTTCTTAGACACTACGTTTCAACAACTCCATATATAAAAATGGTCGATGCCTCATACTCCACTTAGTTTCAAATGATCGATTTGATGCATGCATAGGAGATGCACGGTTTTTTCATGTTGTAAGGTGTAAAAGATAGATCCTATTATCAGGGACGGACATAGGAGGCAAGTACCCTTCAACCTTGAATTTTTTTTCTTATAGGTAATATTTTTAAAAATTATGAATTTCGACACCCCCTCAACCCTCGAAAATCCCTCATATATATAGTTTCGGCCCCGCAAGGTTGAAATCTTGCGTCCGCCCCTGCATATGATATGGCATGTTCATGATAGAGGAATCCAGATCGAGATCTGCTTGTTAGACCAATTAGTATAAGTGGGTTAGTTCCACCCTTCTTTATAAGTTCGAGCTTGTAGATGAGATACATTTAGTCATATTTAAGAACTTAGAAGGTTCAAGGATCGATTTCCATCGTAACATCTCCATTCATATTAATTATTTATTCGTTGTGACTCCCCAATGAGTTTGAAATAAACCCACAAGTGAAGGGGTGTGTTAGACCAATTAATATAAGTGGATTAATTTTGTGTTTTTTTATAAGTTTGAGATTTTAGAATTTATATAATTCTATCACTGCTGACCATATATGGAGATATGAGCAAATATTTCTTGTAGACCGGATTTTTAAGTATAAAACAATAATTTACACTGGTCTTACTTTTTGCTGCCTCTCATTTTATTCCCGAGCCAAAATTGCACTTTAGAGATGATCAGAGGATATTGATACATAAATGAAACTTAGTTGGCCTTTTAATATGGCAACCAGTCTTATTGGAAGGACACAAAGTTCCGGTAAACTTCATTTGTATAGATTTAGGTTTAGATGTGCGTGAATCATCCTCAAATTATGGTTTTTTATGTTGCAAATGGCACTAACATTGAAACTTTAAGTGCTAATGGGCACTGTAATTGAAACAGCAAAGTACATAAGATCGTATCAACTTTATTTTTCATAAACTTTGGAACCGTTTTCCAATCCACCTACATTTTAATGTACAGGTAAACCACTATTCAAATCAAGTGAAACGGAGTATTAAATTTTATTTCAGATACACTAAAATGAGATATTGTTATATTTAATACATTAAAGTAAAATTGATTAATTCGGATATACTATTACAACCACCCATCCAATTTATATACTCTGGTCAATTTTTCAGTCAAATAGGTGACGTGGCAGCCGGACCAGCCGGTTAATATTCAAAAATATTTTTAAAATAATTTTAAAATTTCAAAATATTTCAAAAATTATTTTGATATAAGAAAATGTAAAATGTTTTCTTCTATTTTTTAAATAATTTTTTTCGAATGTTAAATTATGTTTGAATTATATAAAATATTTTATACCCAAAATTAAGAAAGTGCTCGACACGTGTCCCGTATTTAAATTTAAATTTCAAAAATATGAGTTAAATACAAGTCAAATACGAAAGTGGAGGAAAAATGGCTGGTCCGGCTGTCACGTCACCGATTTCATCGAAAAATTGACCGGAGTATATAAATTAGACGGCTGGTTGCAATAGTATACCCAAATTGATCAGTCTCACCTTAGTGTACTAAATAAGACATTGTCTGATCCTAATTATTTAAAATAAAATTTCCCATCCATCTACTATTGTTTCACTTTTCTTTAATTAATAAACATAAGCCAATAATTATATTGATATCTACAATAGCAGAAAGGTCAACCACATTAATCACTATTATTTTAAATTTATTATCTACCCTTTATAATCTATTACTATAACACCAAGAAGTTGATTTATAATTATTAATATAAGGAGAATGAGGGACTATTAAATATAAATAAAAAATCTTCGGAGAGCCCGAAAAATTCTAAAAATCCTAAATAAAAAATTTGGCTGGATAACTAGTACAGACTATACTTTATAAATTTACGCATAAATCCTTTACTACAGACTATACTTTAGAAAAACATATTTAAGCTTTTTATATTATAAAAGAGTACCTAGATAAATAATAATACCTAAGTACTAGGGTATTTTCAGTCTTATACCCAAGGTCTTTACGTAAAATAGGCTCCGAGGCTGACGCATTTAAATGTTTTTGGTTTAAGATCGTATCGATAGCGATCGCTATTTTCCCTGTAATTTATACAATTAATATATAAAACTGCATGAATTTCAAATCTCTTATAAAATTTTTAACTTTAATATGTTTTTATATAAAATTAATCAGCTTTAAATAAGATTTGTGCAGAACTTTTTGGAGTAGCTATGGACCCTTGCAAATGGACTCTTAATCTTATCAGAGGGGTATAAAAAATCTATATAAACCTCGTTCCTATTCACTAACTTTCCATTGGTCACTCTCAGTAATCAGATATATATGAGCTAGCTAGCCTTATCCATGTTCTAATGTAAACTGAAAGTCTAAAATTAAAGATCAAGAACAGCATGAAGGGAGCAATTTTTGGGAAGCTGATATCCATTTCCAGTCCCATTTGGAATCCAGGTCTAGTATTTCACACTGCTACTACTATTCCTGCCAAAGAACACAACAACATGACATCGATCCTAGACGAAACGGATGACGATGATGATCACAGAGGCATCAAATCGGCTTCAATGCTGAATGCCAATGGGGAAGAAAATAAGCTTGTCCGTTCCACAAAATTCAAGCCTGATAATTATGGAGGAACAGTTATCCATGATCAGGTACAAATATTGACTGTAACTGACTCCATTTCACCATTAGGCTACAAGCTAAGATCTACCGAAGATGGCTTAAGCTGTAAAACAGAGAAATTTCCACCCGGTGGGAAGGATGCGATTATTTTCTACACTACAAGCATGCGTGGAATCAGGAAGACGTTCGAGGATTGTAACAAAATCCGGTTTCTTTTGGAAAGTTTTCGGGTGGTTTACTATGAAAGAGATGTTTCGATGCATTTGGAGTATAGAGAGGAACTTTGGGGAATGTTAGGTGGAAGGGTGGTTCCTCCGAGGATTTTCGTTAAAGGTAGGTACGTTGGAGGAGCTGATGAAGTAGAGGCATTGCACGAAAGGGGAATGCTGCGAGAGCTTTTACGAGGGATTCCGCTTAGTCCATCGAGTTGTCCTTGCAGGGGCTGTGCTGGGCTGGGGTTCGTGGTGTGTTCGCGATGTAATGGAAGTCGGAAGGTGCTGCTGCTGGAGGAGCAAGAGAATGAGGTAGCAGTAAAGTGTTTGGATTGTAATGAAAATGGATTGGTCAAGTGTGTGGTTTGTAGCTCAAGGTAGAATTAGCCGATTCGGACGAATTCAATTCATCCGAATCTAATGGTGAGTCTCCGAGACCCTTTCAGTGGCCTATGTTGTGTTTAGGGGATATCTATCTAATCGGGTCAATAGCTTAATTATTAGTTATGCAGTAGTGTATGTCAGTCTTTCATGCATGATCATGTAAATAATTCCAGTATCTGTGTTTTATGTTAACAAGCAGCAAAAACTAGATTTATGTGAGCCTGATTTTGCTTTGTTTCAATAGATAACTAATCACAACATTGATCAGAACAGATGATTCTACTCTTGTAGAATTGCAAATGTGCAATATCACAGGCCACAAGGAAAAAGGGACCAAAATGTCTGGAATACAGTTATCAGAAGATGACACTCTACTTATGAGATAAGATAAATTAACGTGCTTGAAATTGGAAGAACAATGAAATGAAGCACCAAGGTAATTTGACAAAGTAAATTCAATTCCAGTGCCAAAAACATGTAACACAGGTGCAATAAAAAACCAAACTAAATATTAGAGAAATACAAAGACATAGTAATGGGCTCCATATAGGGGTACCATTGATACGGCCAACGATTTCCAGTTGCATCTGAGTTGCTAGTACCACAATATTTAACTAGCTCAACGGACTTGCTCTGCAGATCGTAAAGAAAAACACGATTCTCAACAATACTTCTCTCATTCCTGAAAAGGACAAAAGTGTTCCCGTTCCAGGTAATCAATGCTTCCAGTTTGAGCCTTCCATATAAGATGATTTCGCGTTGTTGTTGCCTATGCTTCTCCTTCTTGAAATTAGGCAATGTGGTGAGCAACAAGGGGGCCATGTCCTTACGTACGGGATCAAGATTGATTTGTGCATCAACGTCCACTTTGTATTTGGTAATACGGTACCTGGGGTACCAGTGGCATGCTGCTTAGGCATAAGACAAATTCTCTCCATTTGCTTGTGATATAATCAATTTCACCAAACCAGAGCTCATCACTGGATAATCTACAATAGTTATAATTTGTTTCTACAAAAGTGTGGCAGCATGACCAACTGGACATTGTTTTCACCATAGGCGATAAGATCTTTTTTTGTCTTTACAAGCATGAGACAAAATGGTGAATATGGAAGCAAATGGAGGACGCCATTGAAGGCAAATGGAAACCGTATATGCACGGGAAGGAATTCTTCAGCCGCCTTGAGTTCTGAGTCCGTCCACTCACGAGTATTGAAAGAATAAATTTTAATGGGACACATTCGGACACTATAACGAAGAACTGGCAATGCTAGAACTCTGTAAACCTGTTCATGTTCTGGCTCGTAAGCTAATGCCATGATTGGATTCCAAAAGCTGTCGTTAAAGGTCGAGCCCGGGGGTGGTTTACATGGTGGCATGTGCAATGGAGGGCTGCACCATCTAGTAACGAGATTGATGACATAGAAGGTGTTATAGGATTCTCCAGTTAAGACAAGTCCATTGGAAGAAGCAAAGAAGACGCATACTTGGGGTTAACATACGGAAGGACATAGTTATTTTGATTGGGAATAATAGGTAATATATTCATCAAGGGGGATAAGAACCAGTACGAGCACATCTCTCTGGAAGAAAGGTAGGAGGATTTAATTTCTGGATGAAAGCTAGCAGGGGGAATCGCTCCTGTTTCTAAGCCTAGCTTCATAGCTATTGCGGAAATAAGTACTTGTTATGATACTCTTCCACCGATGTGACACCCAGATCACTTGTAGAGCAACTGTAGCAGTAATCGGATCAGTATGTGCATCGACAAGTCGTCGTTTAATTCTACTTTCTCAGAAGCGATCATCAATAGCAATGTGTTGCTCAACTCCGATGAAGTCATAATTCTGTTCAGTAAAAATTTAATGAGTAATCAGCCTGTTACCTAAACAGTAATCAAAGAATAATAGCATAAAATTCTTCCAATAAATTAGTGTCTTTGACAAAATTGTCCAAAAAATTAAACTGTTCTGTTCTGTTCTGTTCTGTTCTGAGTGAGAGTTGATGATTACAGAAAATTAGCTAATGAAAACAAAAAAAAATCAGGGGCATGGAGTTTTACTAACTAACAATTTAATAGAGCAAATTCATTAGTTATGTTCACCAATTCCAATGGTTTGAAACACTAAACAAATGAGTAAATAACTTTACTAAAACTCAATTCTACTGTTACCAAAAAGGTCAAATCTTTACACAAAAATTAAAATTTAGGGTTTATGATCAAACCTTTACCAATAATGGAGAAGAGCAGAATTTTCCTCTGTTTTGTTTTATGATTTGGAGTTTCTAAGTTTCAACCCTGAATTCAGTGGATCCATGGACCTTATGGATCCAAATCTGATACTGCTTTCATTTTCTTCGTGGACCGGACTTGTGGAGACATCCAGGAATTCGGGTCAAGAACAAACGTTAATTTGTTATGCATTTTTTTTGGAGCTGAGCATTTGCTCAAATATCTACCGAGCTTGATCACAAGAGAGCTCGAATAGATCAAGGTTTCTTGCGAACTGCTCGCAAACACCTTGATTAAAACTATTTCCATTTTTATCCCTATTTTTCTAGTTTTACCCCATTCTTGTTAGTTTTGAATTCGAATTCCAGAAGGAATATTCGAAGTCGGACTTTTGTGCAGCTGCCCACGACCTCAAAGGGTAAGTGTACTTGTCTCACGATGTTTGGCCGTGTTATTAAACAAGAAGAAAAGACATCTCATAGTACTCGCATATCCCACAGATAGATTATTTTGGAAGAAAAACATTAGCTAGGCCCAAGAATCCATTATGAGTCCCATTTTGTTCATCATCATTTCTTGATGAAATAATGAGCAAATTGTTTCCATCCTAATCATTATGTCCAATTTGGAGGGACTACCATTAATTTGGACACAAGCATATTCTATTCTGCAGTTGTAATGGCATCAACCAAGAACATTGCTAACCATGGGAATTGACAACTGTCCAACCTCCCATTTTCCTCACAAAAAACCATCATCATGATAAAGAAAAAAAACAATACTTTTGCCATCTAAGGAGACACTTTATAGTGCTGCATAGTACAGAACCACATGACAGGATGAGAAAGAAAGCAAAATATCCTTACAGACCAGAATACTTGCCAGATTCATATTAATCTGCAAAGAAGATGAACATGCACATGCACTTGGAATTCAATTTCATAGCTTCCCAAATTGTCAGGGGTAGTTGGATGGTCAAAGTAATCATAGTAGTTGTTACTGAAATTCAAGGTAAAAAGATCTGTAAGATGCTCCTTAGAAGATAAAACTAGCACCATTGGCATGCCAAAATGGCGAGGTTCCGTTACATTTTAGAATCCTAGAAAGAGTAAAAGTAATAACACACCCGTTTGGATGAACTCCTCAAGAAGATGGCTGAAGGCTCTTTTAGCCGCCACTTCAGCCCAGAACTACACATGCCATTAACGTTAGCTATTAATCACACTACTCAGATTTACACTTACGACTTTACTAGGTGACATCTTTAGGTAGAGGCAATCTGTGGGGCTTCCTCTGTTGCAGCAGGTGGGGGTGGAACTGGGTGCTGTAACTGGGTGTAATGAAACTCAATCTGCAGCCGTTGATGAAGAGTTGTTGGCATGTTCAGACCTTTCTTCATATCTGCCTGAAGTTCCCTGATCGGGATGGCAGCCAAGAAACTCTTGATGTACTCTTTGCAAGACCCTTTACCCTGGCAAGCAATCTCATCTTCTGGTTCTTTCTTTGCTGATTCTTCAGATCCAGTCACCGTAGTCCCTTCTTTAGGTTCTTCAATTGAGTTAGGTCGGGGAGGACTTGTGCTCTGAGAATCCATCGCTACAGCACCAACAGATTTCTCCTCAGTAGATTGATTATTGTTATTATTACTTGGCAACTTGTAGATGGTTGAACTCCTGTCAAATTTAAGTATGTAAGCCTGATTGCATCCCTCGTGAAGTCTCTCCCCTAATGTGTCAATAATATAGTAAGCATCCGCTTCCACTTTGAGTACAAAAAAGTGATCGTTCCAGCTGACGATAAAAACTGGGGCCTCTCCACTGTTAGAGCTCTCTGAACGGCAAATTTCATCCCAAATATTGTCGAAAGACATGGCTCCATGCAAAAACTCAAAATTTCCCTCTTCCATTCCTTCTGGGTGGAAAAATCCAATAAAAGACTTCTCTGGTATTACACAAAGATCACGAACTTTGGCTTGCAGGACAGTTTCGAGATCAAAGTGCTTATCAGGAAACCGCTCCCTATATGTTTCGTTCTCACAAAGATTTCTCCATTCGAGGGAGCCATCTCGGATCAAGCTGTCAAACTGTGACTTGATAGGCATATGGTCATGGTTGTTCTGCAACCAATCCGCTATAACAGCAACAAGGGCTGTACAAGCACTTTCACCGGCAGCCCGCTCGCTTCGCTGGTCTATGGAAGCAAAAAAGACATCTGTCTGAATCTTCATTTGTCCATCTCGGCTTGTTATTTCTTTCTGTTCCCAAGTGCCAACAGCAAAATTATCATCACCAAATTCAGAAACTGACGATCGGTTAGCAGATGAATCTTCATCAGTTTTGTGCCACTGCAAGGAGGATAAATATTTGTTACTTCACATTCAGGCAAAAAAAATAAAAATAATAATAAATATTTACTCCAACGAGAATCCAGGATGCACTCTAATAATAAGCAGCCCATTGATGAATAACGCGATTAATAATTTGAATGCATCATTAATAATGTCTAATCGTGAATAACAAGCAGCACTGAACTTCTCATGCAACACTCATATCATATCCAATGGAGTTCATAAATCAGGAAGTTAATGATACAAAACTCAGTAACCATTATCAAGTCAGCAAAAGGACTGCAACTAAATTTCCCAAAGAGACCACCATACTTCATGAGAAATATAAGCTGAAACCTACATGTAAACATTTAATTCAACATGAGGATCTACCACTTCTTGAGTGGTCTTTGTAATATTGGGAGTTAAGATAGGTATAAGGTTATGGTCCATGATAAAGGTGGCATCTATAAGCATGGGCAAATGCAAGGGGAATTATATTTAATTTATCAAAACGGGGATGAACTGTGACTATGGAACTACTATAATGGACTTCCGAGAATAAATATCAACACTTAAAATATTAAAGTAATAGTCACTTTAATCGACGGGTGCTAAATCCTGTAATTTCTTACCCAAAATGAAAGTGCTTCATCAGAGCTGAGTTGCCGGCGGTCAAAGTCTATATCATCCCCGCCTTCTTCTGCATAGGCCTTTTTAAGTAACGGTTCCCCCTTGGGTTTGGGAGATCTGAAACTCATCTTCCTTTTCCTCCAGGGCAAAATACTACGTTTGGAATTCAGAACAACCGGTTGCTCGATAATAACAGGAACCATGTCCTCAACAGGAGCACAGCCAACATCTGATCTGCGACGGTTGCTGTAATAAACCCAGTCTTCATCCTCAGTATTGGTTCTGGCAATGGAAAATCCAGCCACTCCTGCATAATTAGCATAAGCCAATGTCCCATAGTTAAATGACTTTCTTACAGCAGACTCCCTCCTCTCATCAGATTCTCCTTCCTCAGATTCATCAAGTGAGTCTGTATCAAAGGAGTAAGCATAGTCACCCTCGCTCTTGATTGAGCCCTTGCCCTCACTACTATCTTCTTCAAGGCAGACCTTTTTAGCTCTTCGGGTAGAGACAAACTCTGTAAATATTTTAACTTTCCTCAGTCCAGCTTTTAGTGCAGAAACTTCATCTTTCTCGGAAGAAGTAGTTGTTTCTCCAGATGGTGAAGGGGATGCAAGAGGCACCATTGGGCTTTGGACCACATCTAACGATACTTGTGCAGCTCTGAGTTCAAGCAAGCTCAACGATATCTGAAGTTATGATAAGATTCGTCAAAACTACACAGCGAAGGTGGTTTTAGACAACTCAATGAAATCTTAATTACAGATGAGTTGGTTGAAATGTAAAATAGAGGTACTTACAGAGAGAACTGGACATCGATCAGCTGGAATGTTTGGAGCTGATAGAGGGACCTTGACTTCAAAAACTTGCTCTCCAGTCTTAGACACATATTCAGCAAGGTTCAAGGTTACTAAACCGACAATGTTAATCTTGTTCTTTACCCCTTGGTTCAAGTGCTGAAGAAAAAAATGTTCAAAGAGTGGTTCAATTTCAACTGACAACTTCAAATCGAAATTCAAAAATAACATTTATGTGCAAATCCTGCGGCGGAAAAGCAGTCAATGTCTATGACGCTAGTGTCAATCTATTTTTAGTTAAGCAACCACGGACAACCTACGACACACGTGGCCAATACCTATATCACGATAAATCGTTGCGTATACTACAAAAAAAGCAAAGATTTGCACAATACGACAAATTCAAATATGGTAACGGCTTTTATGCACAATACGACAAATAATATGGTAACGGATTTCATGCACTGGTATCTAATACCATAACAGAATAAACACATCAGGTTATATATGGAGATCACAATTACACTAATACGACACAAACAAAAGGCACCCGAATCTCAACACAAAACATCGGTCAACGTTACGGAGCAGATAACGAACCAGCCAATAAATTTGTAATAACGCATAAAGCAATAAGCAGAACTGAGAATACAAGCAATCAGAAAGCCAATCCAAACCATTAACATAGGTCCAATCAATTACCGTTACCGCAAAACAGAGAGGCACTTAAACATTCATATTCCGTCACATCACATAAACGTGTGAATTTACATGAAGGCTTAAAAAACTTAGCAAGAGTGAATCAATAAGATCATCATTTATCAGTTACCATAAAACAATTCCATTAAAATTACAGGTATAACTATAATCCCTAAAATTACAATCCATAATTGATCAACAGATGGCAAAATGAATTGAAAGAAGACAAATAGAGCCGGCTGCTCCATCAAAAAAACCCTAGATGACATCGATGCCCAAATAACTCGCAGATCAATCAACCACAGATCTTAGATAAAACCACCAAATGCAAAGGCTAATAAATAATAACAAAACAACACAGCTCAATTGATGAATTAATCAAAGCAAAAATTAATTAATTTTAACAAATAAATAAACAAGATTATCGAAAACTCACATGCAAAACAGTGAAATTGATCTCCCAAGGCGTGAACACATTGTCCTTGTGGCCAGAAAGAGTACAGACATTGAAAAACTCTTCATCCCACTCCACAGAAACGCTGTCGTTTTCGTCAACCCTCTTGCAAGTCTCCTCCCTTGTACAGTTCCTCTTCATCGACCTCCTGAACGATCGGAGCGAATTCCTGGGACCTTTCCACCTGATCTCCACCGCAAGACCACCACCATCGTCCTCACTGACCCAATCGAGCCTCTGGACATTCAATTTAACCTCGTATTTCCTCGAAACATGAGGCGGCCATGGCCTCCACCTCATCATCTTGACCACCATCTGACCTCGAAATCGTAAAAGATTCCTCCTTTTTGGGGGGTTTCGAGAGATCTACCTTCAGCAACTGTAAAAAAAATGGTGAATTACTGAATGTGCAGCAATTCTCGCCGGAAAAACTGCAATAAGAAGAACAAAGTGGGTTTGTTTGTCTGTCGATTTTAGAGAGAGAAAGTTTTCTCTTTATAGCTGGTGTAGATGAAGATGATAGATAATAATAACAGCTAGCTAAGCATGCTTCTTCTTGCTCTCATTCTTCTTCTTGCTTCTCAGCCTATTCATACACACAGAAAGATAAAAAGAGAAAGAAAAGGAGTTTTCATATTATATATGATAAATAGAGAGAGAAAGAAAGAAAGAACCTAAATTGAATTTTGAGAGATGATAAAAACAACGTGGATTTGTGGACTTTGTGCGTGTTATTTCATTTAACAAAATTTAATTTAATTTAATGGGGGTTTGTTTATTCCTGAGAGTCTGAGAATTCGAAAACTGCTGGAGTCCTATTTAAAAAGATTCAGCCGCATAATTAATATATAATTTTTTATAAATAAATAAAAATATGTAACTTTTAATATGAAATCATACAATTAGATATAATTTCAAAAGTTTTTGTATTGTTTTAATTTGTTTAGTTTGGTCTAGTGAGAGAGTTTTTAGAGAGGGGGAGAGAGACCGTGTTTAGTTGCGAGTTGAACGGCGTGAAGATTAGAATGTTGACCTGGTTGAATAAAGGGTGATTAGAGGTCATGGTCAAGGATAATCTCAATTCTGCAATGGATTTATAGAGGATTAGCAATTTTACATAATTAATGTTATGTGCCTTTTTAGACTTTCAAGATCTACCAAATTCTTTTTGGGGTGTAGAAATGGATTGTGGAAATTACTCTTTTTTGTACGCCTTTTGCTTTGAGATATTATGAAAGGTAAATTGTATTTATTAGATATGCATTGGTCTAATGGATAGACTTTTTGGATAATCTTCTTGACTCACATAATCACATTGAGGTCTTGCAACTTTAATGGTACTTTCCTCTTTTCTTTTTTTTTGGAATATGGTTCCTTATTCAGAAATTATGATTTGAATACAATTACGTGGAAATAATTTATTCACGAAGCGTCGTATTTTTTTAATCTATTCTCATATATAATAAATGTTATACGTCGTTTAATAAATATGTTTCTTTAGCTATTTAAGTTTTCGTATATTTTGTAGATAACTCAATTTGGATAATGTTATACCATTAATTATTTTAAATGTGTGTTTCTTGCTTCACGAGTTAATTAGTATCATACGTGACAAATGAGTTGGATATAGATATATATTTCCAATTTAAGTTACCTGACATGATTACATGATAGGTTTTTATAATTATTGAATTACTTTTCTAAATTGTTTGTTATAGAATTACAATATTCTTAATTGTAATTATTATTATGATGTTTTTATTATTATGATGATGTTCTTCTTTCGTCGGGCATTTATACATTAGTATACAATGCCCATGTTACATATATATAATATATAGAGAAATTTAATTTTAAATATAAAGTAACAATGAAAATAATAGCTAGGTATTCCCCCATCAGTCCATCACCGTTGTCAAAGTAGTAGTTAAGGACTTCAGTAGGTACTGATTAGCATGGCACTTAAATGACCATTTGAATGAGATTTTGATGAAATTGTGTTTTGAATAGAATTGAAATGAAATATTTAAAGTGTATTTTAGATTAAATCATTGTTCATCGAGTCAAATGGAGGCATTTAAATGTCTGGCCAATCAGTCCAATATCATCAATGTAGCTACTAGAACATGCTTATCTATGCCCTTTTTTTAAAAAAACAACTAAATTTTATTAGTAAAGAAATACGGACATAAAAAATGCACAATATGGAACAGTTACAAGCAAAGAGAACCTACATAATCAAGTCATTCATACTAAGTATACTATAATTTAAACCCAAACACAAAATGCTCTTCACAAATATAAATGAGAAGCATCCGAACTAAATCAAAACCTCTCTAATCCACCAAATATATCAATAACACGAACAAACAGTGACATCTTCACCACCCAAACCTTTCACTTCACCATACAAGGCTAGATCACCAAAGTACATAACCAAAATAAAAATAATTTAAAAAATTATCATACTGATTTAATCCCTTGACCCCTTAAAATATTAAAAACTAGATTATATAATCTAGCTACATGCTTATCTTTGTCAATTAATTTCACAAAAAATATTCAACTATTTACTTTTATTACAAAGTATACTCAAGTTTATTTTTATCATAAACGAGTACTTAACTATTAATTTTCTTTCAGAAAAGATACTCAACTATTTTAATTTTGTCAAAAAAGATAATTAATTTTATTTTTACCTTAAACAAATACTCAACTATTAATTTTCTATTAAAAATACTCAAATTTATTTTACACGTATTATTCATCTTATATTTTGTCCCTCCAAAAATATATTTTTAATTTTATCGGAATCAAAGGAAACATAATAACTTTGTTCGTATTTTCATAACCATCAACTGTATGGAACCAAAACCAATGCAAAAAAAATGTATACTCGTAACCGATACTTGAGTAAATTAAGAAAAAAACATCAACATTTTACCAACATTTTTAGTTTATAACTGTATAAAAATTATAACCACCAAAAAATAAACTATGAAAACGTAAGGAAATACCAACAGATACTTAAGTGAGTGTAGGCTGAAATTGTACCATATTTTTTAACATAAAATTAATAGTCGAGTACTCGTTTATTGTAAAAATAAACTTAAGTATGATAAAATTATAATAATTTAGAATCTTTTGTGAAATATAATTAATAATTAGGTATTCCTTTATGATAAAATTAAATTTAAATATTTTTTATAATAAAAGTAAAATAATTGAGCATTTTTTAAAAATTAACCAATCACTTTAATCCTTATTTATCTAGAACAGTAGTCCCCATGGACATAAAAGTTCAATAGATCACAAACACAGACCCCTTACGTGCATGCTAGATTTGCTCTATCCACTATTAATTTTGCCGGTATAACAATTTCATAACTTGTTTATCTGTTGCGAATCTGGAACAATGATACTTTAATTTATAAATATATTTATGGGCGGTTTATTTTATAATTATAATCGATCTATTTGACTCGATGAACAGTGATTTGACCTAAAATACATTTCAAATATCCCCATTCTAATTCCGTTACAAACATAATTTCACCAAAATCCATTCAAATGTCATTCAAATTCTATACAAATCAGCCATTTAAATCTCAATCCAAAATCTTAATGCATAAAGTACAATTACTAATAAGTGATTTCGTCGTTCAATGTTGTTCGATAATTTATTAGTATTTTATTCACATTTTGTCAAGATTTTGATAGAGTATGGTTGAATTCTTCATAAAAGGGCGAGGATCTTCTCTAAAAGCTATTAACATTTATAAAATTCGAATAGGTAACCTTACCCGTATGTAAATATATTCAGGGGCTGATTGGAGTAGCATCCAAATACCCGTTTGAATACTACTCGGGAATTTTGTATTTGTTATGACATTTAAATGCCGAAGATCGAAATGCCTCTACAGTAGCAATATTTTTCTCTACCTATATAACAAAAATATAATACCCTATCCAATTACAATTTTACACCAAACACAATTTTAACAATCTCAGTACAATTCCGATCACTATTCAGTCATTTAAATCGGAACATTTAAGTCGCATCTCAATGAGCCCCTCAAATATCTTACAACGTGAAGTAACATCCATTGCTACGTAATCTTGCATACTTGATTGTACACGTTTGAATCCTTCCAATACTGCTATATAGATGAATCCTAGCTAGTTGGTGCAAAGTGTGAGAATGGGTCTTTTTGCCATGCTTGTAGATTGTTCCCACCTCTTCAATATTTAGTACTAATTTATGGTTCTATTTTATAATTGGCTTTTTTACTTCATAATTTTTATTTTATAAAAAGCTTGCTACTGGAGAGTACAACTTTTCAAATCAACTGATTTGATATGCTAACCAATTTAATTTATTAATAAAAAACGATACATAATCAACTATCAGTTAACTTTTTAGTTAATTTAGTTAAAGATAACTTATATCCTGACTTTGTAATAGAAGCAATATTTATTTCAAATTCCCAAATACAATCAATTACTCAAAATAGAAAGGAAGAGGAAAAAAGTACACCATTTATAGTCACTAGTTTGGACTTTTGAGCAAGAAGTTTGTGAATGACTTTGGATCAACAAGATTTGTGAAAGATTTCCATTTTCACACAAGTAATCAACTTCATCTTCATGTTGACTATTATCAATTTTGCAATGTCTTTCTTTCTTCCTCCTTCCTCATTTTTCCTTCCATATATCATCATGCCAATTGACTACTATAAATATATATATCTCTTTCGTTATTATATTTATAAAATTATCACAAGTGCTCGATAAACATTAATTATAATTATATTCCGAAACAATCAAATACATATAATACTCATTACTCACCCGTCGTAACAATATTAGTCCCAAAAATAATTACATATCCGGAGATATGTCAACTGTCCCATATTGAAAATCCAACTAGCTATATGTCATATCATACTATGTAACATACTCTCATAATTCAAGCTCAAGGAATCTATTATTTTTTCCAGATATACTATATACCATTGACAATATTTTGTGGTCTTATTAGCAATAAAGATGATGACTTAAGAGTTGGGCCACTATTTCACGTGTAGCATTCTAGGAAAAGAAAAAAAGTGTAGGCAATAATATTACTTCAAACAGTGGCTAGGAATCAACATCGTGCATGGTAAAACACATGTCTAATTGAGATTCTAGTAATTAATTAAGCAGCTAGCTAATTCTTCAAAAGTTTCCTTTACATCTCCTCTTAAGATTTCTCATCTTTATAAGTTTTTTAAACACAAATACTAGCTATATATATTAACTACAGTAAGTAGCAAAGAAATGTCCGTACGTGTTCTAGTATGAGATTATTATTAATGAGAAAAAACACACACACACACACATATATATATTTTTTATATTTATAATCATGACATCTATTATACGTAGGCATAGCTCAACAATAAGGTCAAATTAAAAGACACTAATAAAGTGGCATTAAAGAAACAACAAAAGGCTAAAGTCAGAAAACGCAATGTATGAGCATGACAAGTTTGTTGGTTTTTAAGTAAGTATAAAATTGAATTATAAGTCTTTATCTGAAAGCTAATCTAACTATACAATTAGAAAGCTTAACTGTCGCTTTTGACGGATTTATCAAATTACAATTTGTCTTTATCTCCCATGGATTACGACATTTTGTGTGTCTCAACCATTCGGTTTGTCACTGCTGAGTGACTATAATACTACTCCGATCCAAGTGTCATCTGGACTTCAACTGCCATTCTTGAGCATAACGATTTTGTGATATTCATATTGAATGTTTAACGTACCAAGTTATAGGGATCAAATAATGATGAAATGACACCAACTTAATGTAAATCTCAAGCTAACAAGATTATCAAATCAGGCAATGAGGCGCAGCTCGATTGGTAAGACACTTCAACTTCAACCAATAGGTTGAGAGTTCGAGTTACCTTTTAACTATGTAAGAGAAAAAATCAAATCATGAAGATAGTGGTGATGAAGCCATGAGCCAAAATGACGTCTAACTAGTTATAGACACGGGGGTGATCAGTCCACCTTTATGACTAGCATATATATGCTCAACACGGATTAGTTTTCACAATTTCTTTTATATATGTATTAAATATAAATATTTAATAATTAATTCACAGTTTATTTTTATAATGAAATTTAAACAAGGAAACAACATCGGTTAAATAAATACAAATATTCAAAGTAGTTTTTCCGTATATATATAATACATGCATGATAACACTTCTAATTAATAGTAATAAACTATCTAGCTTATTTAGTGAAACCAATTCAACTTTTAAGTGGTTGGTTATGTATGTTTAGGAAAATGAGTAATACAATGTTATTTTCGAATTCGAGTTGTTCGTTATGTAAATTTAGAAAAATGATTGGGGAGAGTCCACTTCCTAGAGGTCTCTAGTTTGAATCTCATAGAGTCCAACCCATAGTTAATTTTTGTTAAAACGTTTGTAGCCGAGTGGCAAGCTGAGACACCTCGTTACCATGAGGTTACGGGTTCGATTCCCCAAAATAAGTGATTATATTCTCTGAATAGAGATTGGTGGTGATTTGCACCTATAATCGATTAATAAATTCGTCTTGTTCAACAATTATAATTGTAATGCTATATTTCATGTTCAATAATAATTAAAAAAAGTTTAGGTAAATGAGTAATATAATGTTATTTTCATCATTCGAATTCAAAGGGTCGGTTTTCTTTTCGAATTAATTTTTATTTAAATAATTGTGCAATAGTGTTTAATTAGGTAAAGGAGGGATGAGAACAAGAATCGTGACTTAACTCCTGACTGGACAACTTTTAATATACACATCAATTATTCCCAACTATTTTAGGCCACAAAAGTTTATTAAAACCCAATAAAAACAAATATGAATTCATCCATGTAAGGAAATTTACATAGAATCATTTCCTCGCGAAAAATACATCCATTATTGTTGGATATAAACTTAACTCAAAGTGTGTTCCGACCATATAAAGTAGTACGTGCGAAATTCAAAATCTTTTGCTATAAAATAGAGTAAAAGTCTGGTAATTTGAGGCATCAATTTGGGTGGCATCTTCTGAGAAATATGCTCCTGAGAAACATCTTACCTACTACTAAAAGTATATTTTCCCAATACCATTAAGAATTTAATTGACCCCTAAAAAGATGACGCTGATAGGGTAATGTTACGATCCATGCGGTGTCACATACTCCACCTTTTTGACCAATTCGTATCTGACTATTGGGCTTATTCATTACTTATTTTGACCTAATCTTGCCAATTAAGCAAATCATCATACAACTAAGTACGAAGCTTCTCCAATCACCATCCATCATACATGTGATAATTGTCTCCTCCTTCCACCATCATTACAAGCTTACAAGTTTATTAAATGGAATAAATTGCCAACAAACTTGTAAAATTGAGCGGAAAACAGTTCAAAAATCTCATGCTTCTTGCATCATGAATAGCTTGGTGTAATAGCAAGATGATCATGTCTCTCATAGAAAAGGCATGGTGTTAATGTGAGTTGTAAGTATGTGTTGGAATCAATATGCATTCTTGAAATGGACAACAACGATAAATAAGAAAGAAAGAAAGAAACCACGAATATATGTCATCTACTTTTTGAATGAAGAAGATAGGGTCGATATTAGGCCAAGGGAAATTTGATAAAGGTAAACAACATCCTTCCACATGATAAAATGTGCCATGCAAGTAGGCCAAGCTTCCAAAAATGAAAGAAGCTGATCCACCACATTATCCTACTTCTTCAACTTTTTTACATGATCCATGCATTGACTAAGCATGCATCTTGAGGAAGAAACACTACGTATTTGGCACTTCTCGTAATACGGGTTACCTCATGGAATTAGATTCTCTCTTTTTTCTTTTCCAATTTATACCTTCTTTGAGCATGTCCAAATTTCACATGACGATGCTACCAAGAAGCTACAAAGCCACCAACTCGAGTGTGAATTTATACGCGGGATCCCTCTATTCTTTCCATGTCTTTCTTCAAGTGTGTGAATACTAAAATTACTGCAAAGTAGACGTCGATAATGAGTAATAAATTATACCTCATTACATTATACTCGTCATTTTTATTCCCTATAAATTTTGTTAAATTTGGGATTACTTTTCTTGTGAGGTGATGGCTGAAGTTCGACTGCCATATAAATGTGCCAAATAGACACAAACATAGTAGTGCACCATGACCACTAATAGTGCACCGTCCAACCAAAAAAATAAACAGCCTCCTACTCACTTAGGTCAGCTTGAGTTTTAAGTGCGTATTTTTTGGGGACAAACTTTATCCTAGTTATATATTTATTAATAAATTTTGAAGATGCATGAGCAAACGAAACATCCTACTTGAGAATAGACGTTTTAATTGAAAGGGATTGAATATTACACTGTAGTAGTTCATTTTGTTCTGGTGTAAAATAGTGTCATATGTGACACATCTCATATTCTCATGCATCGTGTACCGGCCACGCCATACCTTTAAACGAATAAGTCCATTTGAAATTAGGTAACTGTGATCCTCTTAGCTATATATGAATTTTAAATGGAACCAATTACTTCAATATGGGCTTTTGGTTCAGATGATCTTTTCAATACCTAATTTCATTGTCATAAAATGCTATATGTTCAATGAACCGGATTGAAACTGAAACAAAAGAAAAGTAGGGGAGAATTAGTTACTAGTATGTGATTTTGATGTTCATCTACCACGAATGGAATGAACTTCTGTTAATATCACTCCCCGCTTTGAAATACATCCTACAGCAGGTCAAACTTCATTTCAACCGGAAGCAATTATTCCATGTATGTCCTATGATGCAATAGAGACATCTGAACTTTTATTTGGTGTTTGTTCATCAGGTATGTAAAATGTACAAAGCTCAAGGCATGCAACAAGTACACAAATCAAGCAAGTAGAATCCACCTTGTAAACTAGAATGAAATGACACTCAAGGAAATTTCACTGCTAAGACTGCAAAAGACAGCCATGTGCAGTTCCATTAAAAGGGCACCCCGAACAC
>JAYMSP010002627.1:0-23218 GCA_036897095.1 Plantago elongata
ATATATATATATATATAAAATATTTGTATTCATAAAACTCGTTAAAGCTCGTATTTTTTTGTATTTTAAATATTTGTATTCATACTCGTTAAATATAAGCTTGTTTTTGGGCTCATTTTGTTAAGCTCGACTCGTTTGAGTTTAAGCTCGAGTATCTAAATACTCAGCTCGGCTCGAAAAACAGCACTAACCTGAACCACTTCCGCCCTCTCCCTCCACTAGAACCACCGTCGAAAATTATGATGCTCAAATAAGACGTCAATCAAATGTACCGTTCAATATTCTCATTATCTCTCTAGTTTATTAATAGAAGTGTTTTGGCTAATGAATATACTTTCATTTATTTAAAGATTTTTTCTCTTAAGTTAGATAAATTCATTCTCTTTCTTACGTTGTTATCCGACTGACCCTTCTATCTATGTCATCTTCTTCGTTTCGTGGAAGTGACTTACTCCAAATTTAAATTGAATAAACAAGATAAACATTTGAGATTTAAATCCAAATGAAAACATTCAAACTACAGAGGTTCTTAATTTGTTTGGTTTCTTTATAGGGAGTTTGGGAAGACATGGATTGTATGCATCAGTATGGTTAAGATGGAGAAACAAACGAAAGAATGGACACTAATGTACCAACTATCACATGGCTATTTTTCTATATATGTGGTTGTGGTCCAATTATACAAGAAATATACAAGCAGGGAACTTGAGAGACACTAAAACAAACTTCATAATTGGGAGTGTGATGCATTTGAAGGTGTAATATATACACCCCATATGCCAAATTTCTCCCACGTATATATGTGGTCCATTTTTGCCATATGCAACCACTTCTAATGACTTCCTATCATATCGCGCGTATTACCCTTAATAGCTACATGTCCGTAATCATCATTGTCACAACTATGTTTTGTAATGTGTATCCAGGTTAGGTAAGGTCATCTCCTCAAAATTTCAATATATGAAAGGGATGTATACATCAAGCTTCCAAGTCGCCGGATAAGTCTAATATCACAAGCATCATTCAGTATGACTAATTGAAACATATAAATATTTTACTATGATAGTCATTTTATAATGTACTTCTCAAGTTACTGCGATGGTTGTGTTTCTTATTAGCCTTCACCCCTTTATGTTACAAAATCGCATGATGATCACATACAAACATCATTCGAACATAAAAAAATGCAAGTAATACAGTAAGTGCAACACCAACTGACTGCATTTTATATTGCACTTGAGTTCTTGTGCTTTATATTACATTTATTTACTTAAATGCACGATTTTAATTTATATCGTGTAGTTTCGAATTGCATAATGAGACACACATTATCAGTGGCTAATGCCAAGTTGAACTAATGTAATGTGCAAAGTAAGACCTTGAGATTGGAAACATATGAGGCACATGGTGACAAATTTATGATAATAATATCCATCGTGTAATGTTTGACGGAGAATCCAATGAGAGTTTAGTGAGCTAGGGCATGTGGTTTAATTTCATATGAACTTTCTAATGATACTAAAAAAAGAAAAGAAAACGTGAATCAATTAGTAGCATGTTGCTACGTCTTGGACGTTATATATAATAGTAGGATAAAAGACCATTTAACAATCCGGATTTTGTTTTGGTTGGACCACTCGCGATCCGAATTGCATGCAGACATAGAAAAAAAAACTATATTATTAATTTATTACCATATAAAAAATCATTAATTTTCAACTCATTTAATTTAGTTCAAATTTAATTAATTAATTTTATATTATAAATAAATTCAGTTCAGTTCAGTTTCATTCGTCTAGATCATTCTGATTTAATCTTGTTATTCAAACAAAAAGAACCTTCTTAAATGATATGCCATGTAATATCATAAGAAAACATTAAGGGGTTGTTTGTTATACGATTATAATCGGTTCATTTGGATCGATGAACAGTGATTGACCTAAAATACACTTTAAATATTTCATTTCAATTTCATTCCAAACATAATTTCATCAAAATTCATTCAAATACCCATTCAAATTCTATATCAATCAGCCCTAAATAATCATTCAAGCCTTTCCACTCCAATTTATATTAGATAGCCCTTCGCACCACCTTTTGATGCTCTTTCAACACATTTGGTTGAACAACACAACCAAATCTCAGCAATGCCATTATTGCATGTTTATAGAAAATAAGAGCTAAAGAAATTAGAGACATTAACACTAGTCAAATAATACTATATAGTAGCAAGGAAAAAGACAAAGGAAGTTAAGTTTTTGACTCTAATTGTCTATAGTATATTGTTAGATATGAAATGGCTAGTACATTTAATACACAAAATATGATTGTGTGTACCATAAGTGATTATTGTAACACATTATTATAGGAACAAGGAAACAAGTCTTAATTAATCTTGACTGTAATTCTGTAATTGCAAAACTAATCTCTGATTTTATTTAAGCTGTATGTTTACTTAAAGATTCTAAAATATATTCGTAAAGATTTGAAAAGGAAGTTGAGTTCGAGTCGGAAAATTATTCCGCAAGCAGTAAAAACACGTAGAAAGGTCAGTTTAGTTGCAAGAAATTTCTCGTTCTGTCAGCAAACGGCACACTGATCTGTTTGTTGTGTCTGTTGTCTCTCATCTTCACCTCACCGCTTTACAAATTCAATTTTAATATGTTAATGTTTCAATCATTTTCTCATCTCTCTCTCTTCGAATCTCACTCACACAGTTGCTCAACCCAAGTCACCATCCACAGCTCCTTCTTGCTCCTCCATACTAGCACAGTTATTGGAAAATAATAATAGTATTTAAATAATTACATCGGGAAGTAGCAACATTTGTGCGTATTGCGTCGTTTTCCTCGGCTTCTTTTGGGAGAATCCCCCGTGAAGTTCATGTGCTAAGTATGGAGAAAGAGATCTGAACCAAACACCCATCTTTATTATTGCAACGGGTCACTTGCTTTCTTTCATTTCAATAGCGGTTGTAGGTTGCCGATACCTTCAAGATTCAGGTGAGTGAGAGAACTACTCTAAGCTTTCCTTTTCTTCTGTATTCTTTGCTCTCTTGTGGTCCTTATAGAACCCTCTTTGGTTTAATGCTCCAACTGTTTGTTCAAATGCCACCCACTACATAAAAAACCAGTCTTGAGTCATTTGATTCGGAAAGATTCGAGCTTTCTTCAAAAAAACTCTAGGGGCCCACATTTGCTTTGCTAATGGCGGTTATGTTGGTTGATTTGTTTTTCTTTTTTTTTGTAAATGCAATAGTATTAGTGTGAATTAGGTGATGTGTGTTGAGGGGTTTATGCTTGCATGTTCTTGAAGTTGAGCTGAGCATTGTGTTGATTTGCTTTGTTTTTGGCTTTTTTCATTATGAAGGTTTATCTGGTTAAATGATTGTATCAAGTAGAGGAGGTATTGGTAAGTAGTAAATGAAGAGCATTTGGTGGTGTCGAATATATTGGTTTGAAATAAGAACGATTGGAGCCAGTAGATTTATGTGGTGATCATGACCAAGGCAGTTCGTGATCGGATACTCAAGGATGTGAATGGTAATATCAGTGATCATTTGCGCAACCACATTCATTTGACGAATTGCATTCATTTGAAGAACCATATGCATAAGCAAAGTCCCATCTTGACGGACAGGACCCTCATGAGGGACCTTGTTGTCCTTCAGAGGTCAAGGTCTCTGAGGGATCCTTCTGCTAGTCCACCGTCGTGGCATTCGCCTTCAGTTGCTGAAATGCTTTTACGAAGAGGCGAAAGGGATGGTATTGTCAATGGAAGACGATCAATTGGTTTAGAACGTTCCAAAGAGGATGCATGGGTTTCCGGGAACTCTCCTCCGAATGATGGAGATGAGATTCTTTACCACAGAAGGGCCGAGAAGGAAGAGTCAAGTGGAAGATCACTGAGAAATAATGCCCTGCATTTGAATGATGAACATCCAGCAGGCAGGAATGACCGTGTTCCGGGAAACTCAGAGTCGAGAGACAGGAGACTGAAGAAGAAAGAAGTCTATAGCGAAGAACAACAACTAAAAAACTACTCTGACCGGTTAAAAGACGTTCTTTCTGAAAGTGATGATGCTGCGTCATCTCATAATCATGGCAACAGGAGAAATATCGATAAATTTGCTGAAGCAGCAGAGGCTAATGTGCGCAGTCATGGGAATAGTGTGAATAGGGCAAGGAGACGTAGATTTCGTGGAGCAAGAAGAAACCGTCCTGTTAATGCTCGAGATGTTGAAACTCAGAATGATATGTCCGTGGCGTCTAATTCATTTGCTCAAGCATTTCGCAAAAATCATGAAGAAGAGGGAGCTGAGGAGTTTGATGATCGACGTATGACCGGAATTCCAAGAAACGGGTGTGGTATTCCTTTTAACTGGTCAAGGATTCATCATAGAGGTAAATCATTTCTTGACATGGCGGGTAGGAGCCTATCTTGTGGTTTATCTGATCCAAGGTTAAAGAAAGGTGGTTCAGTTTCTAGGGGAAGAAATATTCCTGACATGGCTGTCATGTCGGATCATTCGAGTTCATCTATTAAATCTGATGCTGAAGCTTTGCCTTTACTTTTTGAAGCTTCAGGATCTCAGGGGAGCATCGATCATGCGGCTTGGCAGCATGATTATTCGGGAGAATTAGGCATATTTGCTGACAATTTGTTGAAGCAGGAAACTGACTCAGATCTTGCATCAGAAGGAAGATCTCGTGAGAAGCACAAATTGCATAGGCATCTGACTAATAGGCATGAAAATCTTACTCAAAAGTACATGCCAAGAACATTCAGAGATCTGGTGGGTCAGAACTTAGTGGTACAAGCCCTCTCAAATGCTATCATGAAGAAAAAGGTTGGATTGCTATATGTATTTTACGGGCCTCCTGGAACTGGTAAAACGTCTTGTGCACGTATGTTTGCCAGGGGTTTAAATTGCCAGTCTACAGAGTCTCCTAAACCTTGTGGATATTGCAATGCTTGCATTGCACATGATATTGGCAAGAGTCGAAACATAAAAGAAGTGGGCGCAGTCACTAATGTTGACTGTGAGAGCATTATTGAAGTTCTTGACAATATGACTGCCTCAAAGCTTCAATCTCAGTACAGAGTGTTCATATTTGATGAATGTGATACACTGTCTTCTGATTGTTGGAGTGCAATACTGAAGGTCATTGATCGAGCTCCAAGGCATGTCGTTTTCATTCTTGTTTGCTCAAGTCTTGATGTTTTGCCTCATATAATAATATCCAGGTGCCAGAAATTCTTTTTCCCGAAGTTGAAAGATGCAGACATAACACTTTGCAGTGGATAGCAACCAAAGAAGATTTGGAAATGGATAAAGACGCCTTGAAGCTTATTGCCTCAAGATCAGATGGATCATTAAGAGATGCAATTAAGAGATGCAGAGATGACACTTGAACAATTGAGTTTGCTTGGACAGAAAATAACTCTTTGCCTGGTGTAGGAGCTGGTATGTTATCTTAATAATCTTAAAACCACCACATGTTACTAAATTTGCCCAAAATTTTATTAAATAGATTATGCTTATTGTGAAGTGCTGAAATGCAGAAGCAGATTTTTAAAATATATAAAAGCAAGATTCTTGGGTTTTAGAAATTGAAAATTATATAAGAATGTTGTTACATAATATCACATCAATTGCAAATACTTCATACATTTTGGGTACTTTACAGTAGATGAAACATACTACTAGAAGCTATTTTTCTTATTTTTTGTTCGTGACCATGCGCCTCTGGATCATGCAATTTACGAGGAATGATTCTTCCTTTGTATCTTGGCCTGCAGAGGAATGACTGCTTTTCCGTTTCCACAGGTTGGGCTTATTTCAGATGAGAAGTTAGTGGATCTACTTGATTTAGCTTTATCTGCTGACACTGTCAATACGGTGAAGAATCTGAGAGATATCATGGAGTCTGGTGTTGAGCCATTGGCATTAATGTCTCAGCTTGCTACGAGCCTACGATCATAACTGATATCCTCGTTGGGAGCTATGATTTCATGAAAGAAAGGTCTAGAAGGAAGTTCTTTAAGCGGCAAGTGGCAAAATGACTTGGTTCACTGTTGCCCTCTTGCAACTGGCCCCTGATCAACAGTACATGCTACCTAGTTCTTCTGCAGACACGAGTTTGAATCACAGTCCGCTAGTGTTGCAGAATGGTGCTTTAAGAGAGAGACCAAGAAAAAGCAACGCTGAGTTGCCAAATTTCCAAGCTGCAGTTCTGCGAATGTTTATTATAATTCTGTATTCAGGGGTACTATGAATGGAAAAGTACATGTTGCAGGTGGATCAGCTTCTATGAGAATTTAAATGATATAAATGATATCAACTATTGTACTATTTAATGCGATTTAATGTATATATTTTATTCTTCAATTGATATCCATTCACATTATATATAATGTTTTTTTAGTCACGAAAAAGAATATGAAACCCCACCAATCTACGTGCGATCGTTTGGAATTTTTTATTATGTTTCCCTATTTTACATTTTTTATGCATTATTACATTTTTAATGAAAAAATAATTTTTCGGGTCCAAAAAATTAAATCCGAATTCAAAATTAGATTTATTGGCCTCAGCCCGTACAAATTTTCGTTCAAAATGGATGTTTGAAAGTGTATATATGATGATTTGTAATTTTTGTGTTCAAAAAATAGAATATTTAAATTAAAAAAAAAAGATTTTTAACGGTTTTTAACCGTAACCAAAAACCAAACCTATTGTGGTTGTAACCGGTCAGTTGCTAAACAGTTACAGTTACGATTATGATTAATAACTGTTTAAAAAAAACAAATGGTTATTAATTGGTTATGGTTATGATTTTTAACCAATCATTCCCACCCCTTTGCTAGAACATTAGGTGTTCCTGTTATTCCTGTATGGCCTCATATGAATTTTCATGATTAAAAAAACTTGTTAAACTCTATGCCATTTACAAAAGTGTAATGAAGGCCACCAGATAGTGTCTTAAATCTTAAAAATCCTTGTGAAGATCATACAGTACTATAAAAGAATCCCTCATCATTAAACAAAACTCAACAGTGATTTTCTCAAAAAAAACATGATAAAATTCGGAGATTTGCCGCGTGCAACCAAAAATGAGTATGTCAATGTGCAGGGGACTAGGCGGCATCAAGTTGGCTTCGATGGAGTTGGGGACGATGGTGGTTTGTAATCTGGGTACTGCACCAAGAATGAACACCAGTTAGTTTGAGTGCCCAAATACTCAAATAACTTTTAGTAACATTACTCACTGAACTGGAAGGCATTCAGTCTCTCATCGCCTGTAAGAAAACAAGCAAGATTTACATGCTGTGAAGTTCAGTTTTATCCAGCAACTCACCTCTTAGGACCAAACTCCACATACTCTTCATACATGAGAGTGAATGTATAATTTATATAGTGAAACAAGCAGAAATTGTGATGCACTCAGATATATATCCGGAAAAGAAAGTGCACCATTTAAATTCCTAAAGAATGTAAACAGAGAGACTGAGCCAAACTTATTCTTCTACAATCGACAGGAGAGAGAGAGAGAGAGATGCAGTTTCATACATTGGGGTAGGGAGATGATGGTCGTGCGCCACTCTTAGATTCAATGGTGGGACTAGTGGAGCTTAAATCTCCATTGTCAACTTCTTTACTACTTTGTTTTGCACTGGAATCTGTACTAGAGGACAAGTTATCACTAGTTCCGGATACTTGTCGTGTCCCTCCATTGACATCAAGTTGTTTTGTGCGAGTAGTCCTCTCCTTAGGATAGATGTGCAATGACGGAGGTAGCAGTGATTCTTGTATCTCCTTCAATATGCAAACATGCACGTCAGTGAGCTACATCAATATGTGATGTAATTGCTAACAAATTTACTACTTGAAGAGTGTCCATCACATACCGGACAAGCTTGTCTTTAAAGGTCAATAAGTACTTTTTGCAATTATCAAAAGCATTGAAAGTAGCTGCTGATAAAAAATATGGAGATTTAACTATGATTTCATGAAACCTAAAGATATTCATGCAGGCAAAGATGGGACAACTGAATTTTATATTGTGTAGTGGGAAGTTCCGCTTAAAAAGTTCAGGTCTTTAAATATATCATAAGGGTCACTGATCTAAACCAAAACTAAAAGCAAAATGAAAAATGACAGTTCTGAAGTCTTCAACTGCAGGTTATATCAGATCAGAGGCCAAGGGCTATGTACTTGAATAAAGGGTGCATGTACAAAACGTTAATAATTTCCTCATGTCAAAAATAGAAAAGTAAACGAGAAACATATCATAATACTTGCCTGGAGTCCGGAACAATGAAAAATCATATTATGACTTCAAAACAAATATTGGAAGAATTGTTTTGGTCGAAAATATACATTAAGTTTGTGTTATCTTCAACTGAAAATCACTTCAGTTCAGTTCAGTCCAGTGCAGTTCAACTTGGCTTAGTTATAATTTATACCTTACTTGTTAATTCAGTCCAGTTCAATAACTATTAGTTGAAGAGAACACAGCCTAAGCATGCATGAGCTATCTTTGGTATGATAGCAGTGAAATTCATAACGTTCGAAAGCTCCTAAGGTTTCTTCCAACACTCAAAATCTAATAATTGATTTATGCATCATATATAGACGGTATACATGTAAGCCATGAATCATGATGAGTATTTGAGCACCTTAAGATACTCGGCTTTATTGCTCTATATCCAGGAAAGGAAGGGGTGGGGGGTAACTGTAACATATAGTTTCATGTAAAACTGAACAAACTCAGCTCCAAAAAGATGGAAATCACATACTGTTTACTTTACGAGCATGAGGAAATTGTAATACAATGATCCCCACCATTGATGATGATAATAGCTATAAAAGCACATCAAAAATTAAAGTTATAAACATTATTTCCGTGTCAAACTGAAGAAAAAACAACATACCTGCCATCCATTTTTCCCTATGATCCCTCCTCTTATAGCATAGGCCTCTTTAAAACCATTTTTAACCAAGAGCTCAGCAACTTTCATGGAATTACCGTCGAAACTACCTTACACATTGAAAGAATCGACAGACAAGTTAGTTCGAGCTTCTGCGTTAAAAGAACAAAGTGCTCATTCTGCAATGTCTTAAATAAAGCAACAGTTGGGTTCACTACATAAACATTCTCTTAACAAGTAAATCTCTCAATGTCACTTGACAACATTGCATAAATGTTGAAACTTCAAAAAATGCTTCACCCAAAACAAGAAATGTCTTATCATATTTTTCACTTCAAGAAACCAACTGAGAATCAGAAATAAAGAAACAGGCAACATAATACAACTAGAAAACATTCAAAGCCTTACTTGTCTAGAACACAAACGGTAGAATTTTTAGGGTCTCCAAGATTCTCCAAGACCCTCTTTACAAATCCATCTTCGTCCCCTTCACAAAATTCGACCTGCAGGGCACTCTTATTGTATATTTTCAGATTAGGAGAAGGCAAGTAACTCAAACTCTTACTATCTCTAATATCCAACAACCGAGTACTCGGCTCATCCTTGAGCTTCTTAAATGCATTAACAGCAGATATAAACTTGTACTTCTGCAAAAACTCCTCTGTCAACGGAATCCCAATGAACCAAATGAAGGACACAGTGATAGCAAAGAAAGGGTGCGTAGTTAAAAAGTCATCGATCGAAACTAAAATCGACTCCAAGTTGATTTTACCAGACCCTTCTTCAACCGGGAAAGTGGTGGTGATTTCTGATGCGTAGCAAGAGATTGGAAGAGATAATCCAAGAAGCAGAAAAGAAAAGTGGGTTTTGAGTGGAAATTTGTGGGTAGTGAAAAAAGAGAGTTCTTTATGGAAATTATTGAAGAAAAAGGTAGGCCTTGGAATTGGGGGATTTGGGGTTTGGGAATCATTGGAAACGGAAATGTAATTTGGGGTAAGGGGAAGGTGAGAAATTGGGGTTGATTTGAGGGTTTTGGAGAGGGTCACGAAATGTGGGGAAGCTGAAAGGCATCTGGAAAGAGACTCCATGAAAAGCAAAGGGAGTGAGAAGAAGAAGAATTATGTGAGAGTTCACGGTGAAGACACTCACTCAAGAAGATGATGATAAGATGTGGCGCCATATTCAACGGTTGGAATTTGTTCATCTTGCCAGTAGTAGTGTTGTGGGAGAAATTATTTCATCAGATATTGGAGTAAGTCGTAGATTATGTACTTAAAAATAAACTATAATATTTCTTTAACAAACAATCTATTAAATTTAAAATTATTCTTCAAATTGTTTTCATCAAACCCGTCCTCATTATGAATTTGATCCGAAAGAATAGAGGTTGGGTAACCATCTAAAATCGGATCCAAACTCCAATCTCACAAACTCACTTCAAGATCTCTTTCCTTAGAACACAAACTGACAAACTCCCTTTCTTTCTTCCAAGCGGAAAATCATCTAGCCCTAGGAGACCACCCTAGCACATCAAAATCTTATTTGGCCAAAAAAACAACTTCTAGTTTCTACTAGCCAAGCCTTTTAATCTATAGTATAATCACTTAGACCGCCCACTATAACGGTTGAATGGATCGATCGTGACGGGCGGTTACTCCGCAACCGTAGGCGTCACGATCGATCGATGTATTGTGGTGACCGGTCCTTTTTTTATTTTTTTTTGTTTTTAATAAATTCAAATTAAAATAATAATTGAATATTGGTACGAATAACGGATATATTTTCAAACATATACGAATAACGGCTATTTTCGTTCTAAAATGGTGTTTTCTTATTGAATTGGGAATGATACAGTACAACTTAATTAATACAACTTTTGAAAATGAAAATAACAAACTTGTACGGAATTTGAAACTACAACAGACAAACGCAAACATAAAACACCATTTAATTGAATCTGCTTCAAGACTCATCCCCGAACTCTCGGTCCAAAACCTTGTACACCTTCCTTTGGCCCGGGGTCATATCAGTTGGGTCGATACCGGACAAGTTGAGACATTTGCAGCTTTCGAGTGCAAGCCAAGTCGGCATTGGTCTGATTAGTTGACGCTTCTATTTATAGACGTTTCTCCTCTTTTCTTTCGAAGAACGCCAACCTCCTCTACTCTATCTCAATCCTATGTTGACCAGTTGCAGTTGTGTAGCAAAATCGTTCTTGAACTCAACAAAGTCACTGCCGGAGGAGTTTGAAGAAAGGCCACTTTTCCTAAGTGCCTTCGCCTATCCCGACCCATGGGACGCTCCTTGAAGTCATCAATATCCTCACTCATGCGCATTTTCTTCCCCTAGCTTCCGTCCGTGTCTTCACCTTCCGCATCATGGAGTTCAAAACCCAGAATTGATTCTTCCTTTGGACCGGTGTAGTTCATCTTCGTTTCCCACTGTTGATATTCTTTCATGTCATGCCAACAGTGCATTAGGTCGAAATCTTCACCTTGTTTATGATTCATCTTGTAGATGCGTTTGGCATACTCGATGACATCTTCATTGTTAGTACCACTCCGAATTCCTTGCACTCGTACATCCTCGTTGTGAGCACTCACCCATTGATTAACACATGGCTTGATGCGATTCCAGCGGTCACGAAGAGAGCTACCAGTTCGTTGTTTGAGCTCAGAAGTCGAGTCCTTCCTTGCCTCATTCCACATCTTTATGACGTGCTTAGTGAACATTGTGGTTAAACTTCACGTTCGTACCAACACATGGATCCTCACTAACCTGGCATGAACATGTTGACTAAAGCGAGGTCCTCTGCAACCGAGAACTTCTTTGGACCGTCTCCTGGACTGCGCCTTCCACTTCCTCCCCGGGAACGTTCTTCCCCTTTCCCCTCAATGACCCGGCCTTTCCTTTCCCTTTGCCTTTTGATGCGGCCATCTTCCCCTTTCCTCTGGCAGCTGCACCGGTGGAGGTTGTGTCTCCAGAACGGTTTGTTGTGCGATCCCTCATCATAACCTTCCAGACGAAATACATCTTGGGAGTTGAAAGGATTGTATGGTTCATTTGAATTGTTGTTTGGATTGGTGGATGATTACGAACTATGGTAGCCCATACTGCTGAACATTGCTCGATTTCAGCAGGATCTTTGTCCACCAACCAAGCAGCAATATTCAGATTCATTTTGATTTTTTGTAGTGATTAGAAGAGTGTTATGAGTTTACTAGAGATTGGAGGTGTGAAGAATGAAGTGAAAATGATTGTCTATTTATAAATCCCGAAAAATATAATCGTTTATAGCCGTTGGAGTATTTTATATTTTTTAATAATAAAATAATAACAATTTTAAAAAATAGAAAATGTGTCCGGTTGGGACACTAGCTGTTTTGTGGTTGGCCCACAATGGGCCAGTCACAAAATGGCTACCTCAATCGGTTGCTCCAATTGAGGTGCTCAGCAGCCCCCCACAGTGGACGGTACATACGGCCGTCCATAGTGAGTGGTGTCACAACTAACTGAAAACGTTGGACTAGTTTGCATGTTGATAAAAGTAAATATAATAAAACAACTGTCCAGTTCTATAACAACTATTCATTCTCCTTTATTTTACAGATTATTGTACTTTGTTTGGAAGAGTAACCGAAGTAAGAATACATTTCCCCCCTATATAAAAAGAGATCACGTACCTGTTTGGGAGTTATATCAACCAAGAGAATGGACAAAGTCTCTGCGCTCTCATTTTTAATGGGTGGAGAAAAGGCAGATCTCTTGAATCATATAATATAAAGAATAATGATACTTGGTATACAAAATTTCTTTCTTATGCAGGCAAGTTAACTCTTATACAGGCGGTCACCACGCCATTCCTTCATACTACAAGTCTATAGAAAAAGTTCTTGCTTGGACAAGATTGAAGAAATAAATAGGCATTTTCTATGAAACTTTGCCAAGAATGAAAAAAGAAAAGAAGAATAAAACGCAAATATGTCTCCAAAAAATTTGAGAGGACTTGGAATTCAAAATCTATATACTCTAAACCAAGCTTATCTTTTAAAACATTATTGGAATCTTTTAAAACATTATTGGAATCTGTTGACCAAACCTGATTTTCTATGGACAAAGGTTTATAAGACCAAAGTACTTTCCTAATTCTAACCTGGTAGATGCAGCTTCTAGACCAAATCACAATTGTTTCTGCAAAAATATTGTATGAAGCAAACACGTTTTCCTGCAGTGACTTAACCAGTGTCCAGTTCAACAGTGACACCAATCAACTTCATGGTAGACAAAATTGTCCTATCCCCCTTACAGGCAGAGTAGACTTGTTCTAATATCCTCCTTCCTTCAACCCCACCATATTTTTCATTGGTTGCTTGTACATTTCAGTCACCAACTCATCATCTGTCTCTCTCTTACAAATGATGCTGATCGAAACCAGTTTCCGGAGTGTACAGGCACAATTTTATAGTCTGGAGAAGGTGTAGCAAGGAGTGCAACAGAGACTCTTGAGAGTATATGTTGCCACTTCAGGATTAGTTTCCAGTCCTTATCAGGCCTCCAAGTGAAATCTAAGCAAATGCTGCATGATGCAAGATCAAGCTGTTGCCAGCCCATGCTATTCTGCCTAAAGTATGGGGCAGTACCATGGGTACAGGAGAATGGAACTATGTTCAGTAACAATCACTTAAGTAACATAAACAGAATTTAGTTCCTTACCTTGGCAGCCCAGCCTAACAGTTCAATGACTTGTCTCACTTCAGTTCCAGAAAGGTGCAATTCATATGCCTCTCATCAACAATAATGAGACACATCTAACTAATGGTATACAACCACCATATTATTATCCCTCTGCTTCGTCATCTACACTCAGTCTCAGCTTCTTTACTGCTCACTTCTTGGTCCTAAGAGTATAAGGCTCTCCAGCAATCAGAAACCACAACACCCTAACACATCAACATTCCCCTGACTCAACACCCTCCCCACACCCAACGTCCAGAGCTCATCTATTACCCACACCCTCACATACCCATTTTTATCATTTTAAATTTGTTGAATTGACATATGAATAAATTATTAAATAAGTCATAAAATTTGAGTTCACTAAATCCAATACCGTAGTACATTAATAAAGATGGAGAATGTAAAATAAAATTTCAATTGAAAGTAGAAGTAGATTGATGGATAGAATTGCACTACAGAATAAATAAAATTAACCTAGTGAGAGGCTAAAATAATCCATCAAATATGGAACTCAAAAGGGAAAAGAAAATCACAGACATTTTGCTACCCCAATACATCATCACCAACACATTGCTAGTGATGCTCCAAGTTGTATGCACCATTTTCAAAACAACTCACCTCTTAAAAAATGCACAGGGTCGGAGATCTAATCTCGTATGCCCATCATTAGATACTTTATGTATTTCATGTTGTCAAGGAATTTTCCAATCTCCAGAAGTTTTTAAGAGTTGGGACAGAAACACAGAGGCAACAGGTACTGAACTGCAAGAAACAGTTTCATGGGCTTATAGGGAGAAGAACTGACTACTGGGTAACTAATCTTCTCTTTTGTACATTTATGCAGCCTGCCGCATGATGTAATTGTCAACACAATGAAGCATCAATTTTAACACATAATCCAAGTAAATATCAGACAATTTTCAGACAGGGAATGCAGATCTCGCAACCTCAACAAGTATTGCCAAATAAGTAACATACTAAAATTTTCTTTTACAGTTAAATCCTAGGATTTATCATCATATAAAGTAGTGCCTGTATTCGCATACAGACAACAAGTGACATATGAAGCAGAAAAAGGAACACTTGAAGTCATATAGCAACAAAAAGCAAACCAGTAAAAAATGCTTGACGACTGGGAATGTAATTGTAATTTATCCCCATAGCTTGATCATCACTGGCCCTATAGAACTGGACTTATATTATAACATACTACAGAACAGGTTGAATCAAGTTTTTGGGCATTCCCCAGAGCTGATTACTCATTTCATAAGTCCTCACATAAACATTGAGAAATTATTTGCCAACGCAGAGAACACAGAGAAAAGTAAACCACAGACAGATTTCACACATGGACACACATCACATATCGTGATATATGAAGAAATAGGATTTTATCTTTTCAAACAGAATCTTCTCTTAACAAATATCGAATCATGACATAATTATGGGCTATAGCTTCAAGGATAGAATTTTAAAAAAACTCGGTAAACTATAAAGTTCATCAGTTCCAGTTTCACTGAATATATCAAGCTATTTTTGGCAAGTGTAATGTATCGGTATCACAACTGGAATTGACTTAGTCATCTTCATGGAGACAACAAAACCTTGAAGAATATACCAAATTACCAATATACAGCATATTAATACAGCCAACAATTTTTTTATTAGCACAAGTACAAGAGGGATCCAATGAGGAAGACACCTTTCAAAGAGTTATGACCACCAGAATGGCAAAACAAGTTAAGGAACGAAATATCTTTGGGCAAAAATAAGATATCAGCATTAGTAGAAATGGAAACAAAAGTTTCTGTTGAGCAAAACTATTTTCATGATTCACGAACTGATTAATATTACATATAACAGCAAGAATATTGGGTATGAACCATCTTTTTCTCAGCTTTAGCATAGATAACTAATATTAAGCTTCAAACTGTATACTAAGCAAAACATCAAAAAGCTAAGCAAGCTACTGGAAAAAAAGTCTTACTTTCTACGGATTAGCTTCTAAAGAATCTATTTGAAACTAATAAAACTCAAATCATATTAGAAACAATACTTGCCTTTATAACAAGAAATGAAAAAACAGTGCAGCAAACTGACCAACATCAACTCAGTTACATTAAGCACGCCGTTTGCTTAGACGCCAAGAATTAGGCTCATGATATCTATCATAAAGTGGTTCTATACGCTCTTGCCTCTTGCGTTTGCTCATCTTTGTAGGATCTGAGACCTTGAAGAATCTTGGCGCCAGTTCTACAAGCCATTTTGGATCTACTACTGTCACCTCACGCATGTATTCTTTAGTTGTCATCACCAGTTCATGGTATATAACCCAGTCAGGTTGTCTTTGGAACAAAGCACTGCTTGGATGAATGTAAACAGGTTGATTCTCAACTATTGTTTTGTAACCTTCTTGTGGATCCTTCCTCGCTGCATGGAAAAAGAAGCCAGCAGCTATAGCTTTCCGAATCTTTGCGAAGTTTTTACCAGCAGTCACAACGTCCAATTTATACCTGTACACAAAATGGAGTTAGAAACTAATTTTTATTACTCATTAATAACTTAGAACGTTTATATATGTAGTCTCAAAAAGGATGCAAAAATGAAAGGAAAATATCCAATAGCAATACAATCAAGGCAGAAGAATAAGGAATATAGCTGAATTTTGTCGGAAACATTGAATATATAGGGATTTGGAACCTTCTCTAGCTGCCATAGTATACGTGATAAATAGTACTAGAACTTTCTTGAAAAAGGAGGCAGTAGAGTGGAATGATGAAAATAAGAATTAAAAGAATGCAAAATTCAAAGAGAAGAAATCACATACTTATCCATGATGGAGAGAAGCTGTTTTCTCACATCTTGGGCCCTCCTCAACGAACGAGACTGAACAAAGTTCTCAAAGCACCAAGGACCAGAAAAGTTTTTTGCTTTCCAAGCTTCATAAACAGCAAGTAGTGTCAAATGGTCTCCTTCAGGCTGAAAAAACTTTGCCCTTTTCTGGTCAGCCATCGCTTGCTTTTCCCTTGGTCGGTAAAAGATGTTCCCAGTCTGAATCATAGCAATGATGGTTAATATTTCATCACTGCACCCAAGATCTACACTGGCAAGAAGCATCTTAGAGAGTGGAGGATCTAACGGAAATTCAGCCATCTTCCGCCCTAACTTTGTAAGGAGGCCTTCTTCATCCAGAGCTCCTAAACTATACAGTTGCTCCATTGCAGATATGAGTGCTTGAGGTGATGGTGGGTCCATAAAATCGAAAGACAACAAGTCATTAATGCCCATAGCTTTCATCGTGAGAGTAGTTGTCCCAAGATTGATCCTCTGAATTTCCGGAATTGATGTGGCGGACATCTCATTATGAAATGCACTTTCTGTGTAGAGGCGATAGCATTTTCCTGGTCCAGTACGTCCCGCCCGACCTGCTCGTTGCTTAGCAGATGCTTGTGATATAGGAGTTATCACCAGTGAATCAAGCCCTTGTTTTGGATTGTAGACATTTTGCTTTGCGAACCCAGGATCAATAACATAAAATATACCATCGATGGTCAAAGAAGCTTCAGCAATATTTGTTGCCACTACAACTTTTCTCTTTCCTGGAGGGGCAGGGTCAAAGATCCTGGACTGCATCTCACTGGGAAGGGCACTGTACACAGGTAAAATAATCAGCTCCGGAACATTTCTGCCCAGCCCCTTCATTCTCTCGTAAAGGCACTGGCAAGCATAATCAATCTCTTCTTGCCCTGTCAAGAACAGAAGAATATCACCTTCTGGTTCATTAAGGTGAATCTGTAACACCGTAATCAAGGATGCATCCAAATAGTCGCTCTCTGGGGACTTCGTATACAGGATTTCTACAGGAAAAGTTCTTCCTGGGATAGTGAAGATATTACAATTGAAGAAATATCCAGAAAACTTTTCAGCATCCAATGTTGCAGATGTGACAATCAAACGAAGGTCTGGTCGCCGCCCCACGAGCTGCTTTAACAATCCAAAGAGGACATCAGTGTGAATTGTCCTTTCATGAGCTTCATCAAGCATTATAACCGAGTACTGGGACAAATTTTCATCTATAAGAATCTCCCTCAGAAGCATACCATCAGTCATATACTTAATTACAGTCTCTGGACCAGTGCAATCTTCAAACCGAATTGCATACCCAACTTCTTCCCCTAAACGGCAACCAAATTCTTCAGCAACTCTCTTAGCAACAGACATGGCAGCAACCCTACGAGGCTGAGTACATCCTATTTTCCCCCGGGTGGTATATCCTGCTTCAGCCAGATATTGTGTAACCTGAGTAGTTTTGCCTGACCCTGTCTCACCAATAACAACTAGTACCTGATTATCATGGACAGCCTGAACCAACTCTTTCTTCAACTTGTATATAGGTAAACTTTGTCTCTGGTCCTGAATAGAAAGCTTCGATCTTTGGCCAAAAGTCAGAGCTTTACCATATGCATCCTTCTTCCACTCCGGCATATCATATGCAGAGAGTCCAACACCTCTCAGTTCCTGAGCAAGATGCCTCTCACCTGATTCCGGCATCGGATCTTCCCATGGTCTATTCAAATCCTTCGGAATGGAGTCTAACATTGTCCTTTGCTGCTGTTCCCTAACTTCCCTCCTCTCCTTTATCAGAGCAGATTGCAGTGCAGCTGCACGACTTAAAGATCCCTCCGGGTTCTTAAATATCTTGACAGGGGACATATCAATAGAGTACCGACTCTGACCCTGCAGAAAAGCAGGTTCATCATCATTTAACTCAACCTCAAGCTCTTCTTCTGCTCCTCCTTCCTCATGATAAAGCATACCATCCCCATCTTCATCAAACATAGGATAGTCCTTTACACTCATAACACCTGAAGCAATCAGCTGCTTAGCCTCCCATATCTCAGGCGAACTCATCCGCTTCAGTGGTCTTCGAGATGGCACAACATCATCTACCTCCGTGAGCCTGATTCCAGAAAGACCAATCCTACTGCCCGATGCTCCTCCATCATTCCTACTAGAAGGATTTGTTCTCTCACCATTATCACTCCCATTCCTCTTCAAAGGCAACAAATCTTCCCCAGTATTCTGATCCACATCTCTCATCGCCAGACTTAACTTGTCCCCCCTAATAGAGATCACTTTCACATAGACCTCCTGATCCCTCTTCACAACATCATTGGCATTCGAAATCCTCCTAGTTGCCATCTGAGAAACATGTACAAGACCCTCCTTACCTCTAAAATCATCAAACTGCACAAAACACCCAGTATCCATCACCCTTGAAACCCTTCCCTTATAAACTTCATACAATTCCAGCTCTCCTGACTGATTACTCCTCTCGTTCCTCCTCCCTCTCCTCTCTCCATCCCGCTCTTCCTCATCCACCCTCCTCCCACTCCTCTCATTTCTATTCCTATCCCCATGCCTTTTCCTATCACCATCATAACCATCCCTATCCCCACGTCCCCGCCTATCATCACCATTGTCATAACCATCCCTATCCCCACGTCCCCGCCTATCATCACCATTGTCATAACCATCCCTATCCCCACGCCCCTGCCTATCATCACCATCGTCATAACCATCCCTATCCCCACGCCCCCGCCTATCATCACCATCATCATAACCATCCCTATCCCCACGCCTTCTCCTATCACCATCTCTACCTCCACGCCTATCGCCCCTTTCATCCCTATCTCTACCTCCTCCACGCCTATCACCCCTTCCCCTATCTCTACCTCCTCTATCCCTATCCTGTCTATCGTCACCTCGATTCCTATTCTCCAGTGTCTCATCATCATCTACGACCCTCCTCTTACTCCTAGCTTCCTCCTCAATCTCCTTCTCCAACTCCTTAACCCTCTCCTTCCCATCCTTGATCTTCAAAGCCTGAAAAGAACCCCCATCATCCTTAACCCCCTTATCGGCCTTCGGCTTGGGAGGCAGAATAGCATGGATTATAGTAAGCAGAGTTCGGACGAAGTAATCAGGCATATCGGCACCATTCTCTCTCAGAAGCTTATCGAACTGGTCAACATTCTCACACTGACGACCTAATGTGGTGATGAATTCAGCGAGAACCTTATCACCAACGCCGTAGTGATTCTCCAACTCCGTACAGACTTTGGAAATGAGAGAAAGTTTCTTCAATTTCTCCAAGCCGTCGTCCTTAGTGTCGCCACCACCCATCGCCGATCGGATTTACAGATGTATGTATGTAGATAGATCGATAGGGTTTTGTTGATGAAGAATCAAATAGGGTTTTGATTTGGTACAAACAGAATAGAATACGATTTAGGATTATTGCAATTGGAGACGATAAACAAACCTCGTTATCGTTTAATAGCGACCTCTTTTTACCGACCTTAATTTACAACTGCCTAAAATCTCAACATATACACTTACTGTATATTGCTCTGTATTCAGTATTTACCTTTATTATACGGAATCCGGATTCTTGTAGGAAAAGAAAAGAGAACTCATTTAATTATTTTTCTAAGATTACACAAATTTTAATAGGGATTGATAAGTTGGGTTGAGGAAGGTATTATTTCCATGTACTTTCACTTTTAATATTTATTTTTGTACGAATTAAATTGAATTAAACTTGTAAAATTGTTGGAATTTGTATTATTTAGCCTAATACGAATTTGCCAAGCTTGAGTTAAAGCTCCTATAGATTATTTATGGAAACAATAACCTTGAAAATCAACAAAATCTTCCAAACATATCTCTTAACTTAATTTAACCAATTAGATTTTGTCTTGATTAATAAGATAGCAAAACAGAGTATCTTCAAAATCTCCTGAACATATCTCATTATCTTATTTTAAACATTTAAATTTTATCTTCGTGAGCAAGATAGCAAAATATAATATCTCCAGGAGTATTTTATTATTAGAATTAGTCTCTTAATAGTTTACTATGCATTACTGTAGATCTTATTCAGATTTCTTCATATCTTTTATTTTCCTTAACTTACTTCATTTTTTAAAATCTATCTATTTCAGGCAACAAGTATAAATAGAACATTAGGGCTTAACTCAAATCCTAATAAGATGAATGATGATATTTATTTACCGTGAATAAACGTGTAACTACTGCGAGAGCGTGCTACCGTTCTAGGTCTTCATAATACGTGATTTACTTCCTGTTCGTGCTAACCTAGTTTTAGAGGTGATCTAGTGCACCATTTTCTTCTAAATGTGACATCTACGGGTTAGTCTTTATCTAATTATCTTCTCTTTCTTGTAATTTGCAGATCGTAAAAACAACATCCCAAAATATGTTTCTTTCGACACAATTTTGACGAAGTGCATATTTACAGGTGATTTTCGATTAACTTAATTAGGTCATTTGCAATAAGGGAGTCTTCACACTTTTACTTGTGTTTTTATTTGAGAAAAAAATATTAAGTTGGATTATTCATACTAAGAGTGAGGTTTAGTTTGCATTTGATACAGTGTATTGCATTTCGGTCCAATACATATTTATATGTCGGGTCCATATATAACTATTACTATAAAGGAGTATTACATATACCATCCATATTAGATAGGCTATTCTCATCCAAGTACCAATTAGTTAAATAATTGCATCAAAGTCCATTAAGCTTTTGCTGACCAGTTTATAGGTTCGATCCAAACAAACAAATTCTTAGTTCATTTTGCAACTATTTTGATTTTCAATCACCGTTTGTCAAAATAATAAATATAAACTATTAATTTTTTTAAAAATTTAACATTTATGAAAAATAATTTAAAAAGTTAAAAAGATACGAAAAATAAAAATAAAAAAACCAAAATTATTTAAAATAAAAAAAATTGAAAAAGGATTTATAAAATGAAAAATTACCGAAAATGAATAAAAAAAATAGATATTGATTGAAAAATAAAAGATAAAATAAAAATACAAAAAAATATCAAAAACAATATATTCTTTTTTTAGTAGGAAAACAATATCAATTAACACAAATTTTCAATTTGATTTTTTTTTTAAAATTTTACAGTATCTTCTTTTTTTTTTCTTTTACGGTCATGAAGCTCTGACGGAGCTATTATTCTTCTTACCACTTAAATTGTTCATCCATGGAATTTTGATGAAAGTTAGATAACAAAATTGAAAAAATAATAACATTATTATTTGATACGTGAAGAATAGGAAGAATAATTATGAATGGGTTGATCTATCTCCATGTCTCCGTTCTGTTGCTCCAGCTCAGCTTGCCCCGACAAGAGCAAGCAAACTATAGGCCGGAGATGCTTCGACTGCCCAATCGGAGCAGCTCAAATGAATCTTCTCAAATTTGACTACCGGAGTTCAGGCAGGATGGGATATTTGTGCTCATCGTGCTTTCCTTTTAGGTTTTTTCGATTATTCGTTTGGATAGAATTGGAGATAGAATTAAAGGGCATATATAAATAAAAGGAGGATAAAAAATAATTTGAATAAACTTGTTTAAATATTTTTTGGGTAAAATAATAATTTTAAAAATTAAAGAACTATTTTGTATGCTACAATAATCATGTAATTATTTTTAATATCTAAAAAAAAGTGTTATGTGTTTAGTAAAAACTGTCATGCTTTTCTGTAAAGAGGGGATCTTCCCTCGAGTTATGATTTCACTTGTTAAACATTTGTGTTCTATTCATTTGAATTGAACTAAATTAAATTGATCTAAATGGATCGATAAGCGTATGGTAGTTCAATGATATTATGTTTCTTTAGATACAATTTTGATAGAGTGTATTTTTTTGTTGGTTCTCGAACAACTTAATTAAGTCGTTTGAGATAAAGAAAAGGAAGTCATGCATGACACTTTTGCTTATGTATTCTTATTATAGTATATGTATCTACAAATAAGGCTATGTTCTCTTCAACTTAGACTTTTTTCATCAAAACTAGAAAAGGCTGTTGGCAGCTGGAAAGCTAACTGATAGCTGAAAAGGTTGCTGGTAATTGGTCAGGTAGTTTTTTTTCTTTTCATCAAGCTAACTTGATTAGCTTCTCAAACCAACTAACTTTTCAGCTAGTTTGTTTAAAAAGTTGTACGTTCACGTAACGAGCTTTTTATCAAAAAAAGCTCATGGAGCTGAAAAGCTAACTGAAAATCTAGTGGTAAACAGGGCCTTAAAATCACTTCTAGTAAGTACCATTCAGTTCAGTTCAGTAAATTTCAGTTGAAGAGAACATAGCCTAACTTATAGCTATTATATAAAATGAGTCTATTCGAAAAAAACACTACAAAAAACTGGGGTTTTAGCGACGCCATTATCCGTCGCTAAAACCCCAGCGATTCGTCGCTAGATCGTCTGGCGACGAATAATCACGGGCGTCGTTAAAACGCCCGTGGTTAAGGTTTATCTATCCGTCGCTGTATTTTAGCGACGGATAATGTTATCCGTCGCTAAACTGTGCAGTTTTTTAAATTTTTTTTTTATTTCATTAATACCTAATTCAATCGTATTTTTAATCTAATTATCACCGAATATAATTGTAAATGCAGAATAAAAAATTTCATTCAACGAAAATGTCATAAATGAATTTAAAA
>JAYMSP010002628.1:0-23214 GCA_036897095.1 Plantago elongata
TGTGATGAAATATTCCTTTTATCATGGAAGGAATATATATTATATTATAATATGTTATTGAGTTTCTCATGTAACGGCATACGTAATGCGTATTACTTGTACCATGCATCAATGTGTAATTTGATTGTATAAATAATACTTGTTTTTGTCTATATCGATTTGTCTTTGCGCTATATATCTAGTTGAAAGTATTTAATTGTTATGATCAAAGAATCCTAATCATGATGTCATAATCATTAAAAGTGACATCATTAATATAATTTTACATGTATTGATCATCTTGTGTTGGCTCGTTGACTAACGTTGAAAATAGTAAACAACAGGTTGGTCCATTGAAAAAAAACTAACGAAGGTGTGAACTGCAAGAATAAGTACGAAATAATGGGGGTGTAAATGTAATTTCAATATTTGTCGGGGGTGAAAATGTTATTTCATCAGAACTTTTGAAACATGGGATGCTTAACTCTGAATAAAAAGTGGACAATCAAGCAAAGTCAAGGTACTAATTTGTAGAAGATGTCATATATAGTTTCAACTTTCAAAAGATATGCACATAAGTGTAAAGTAATGCTTCTAGCTCAACGAGAGAGAGAGAGAGAGAGAGAGAGAGAGAGAGAGAGAGAGAGAGAGGAGGAGGAGAGAGAGGAGGAGGAGGAGAAGCAATATATGGTGATATTTTACATGTTGAATAAGAATATGAAGATAGATTATTGTTATCTAATTGTATAGTGAACATTGATACCAAGGCCAGATTATAATCTCAAGAATGCCAATGTCAATCCTACATAATTAACTGAGACATATTTCTTTAAGGAAGCTCGCCAATCACATTTTACAAGATATCAAGTATGATACAAAAATAGAATTAATGAAGAAAATGAAAGAAATTCTCCAAAATAATTATCAGGCGGCAATTCAGAGAAGAATTACATATCATGCAGAGAAGTATTATTATCTAATAATGGACGGTCTAATCCAGTCTAAGTGGTCCTATGTTAAATGGATATAAATGACTTATCTATCTACTCAAGTCGAAATGGAACCAATACAATATATTATCTCGATGAATAGCGGGCAGAGATTCTTCGAGGCGCCTCGGTTATATTAGCTCGATGAAGGTGTTTTTCTTCTGCACTTGTTCATTTCATCTGCACTTGTCCATTAGCAAGCAGAGAGTGTATGATTTGTATGTGTATGATTTGAGTTTGATTCGATTATATTGGATGAACACTTGACTATGGCTGCAAACTGGGTGTATGATTTGAGTTTGAGTTGATTTGATTGGGATGAACAGTTGCCTATGGCTGCTACAAAATGGATGCACAGTAGAACCATTCAAATGATTCCCATTTCAATTCCTTCCCAAATACAAGAATCTCAAAAACCATCTAAATGACCATCCAAATTAGATGCCACTCAGCCCCTTAGTTTTTGAGTTGTTAAAGTTGTAGGCGTATGGAATCTTGTGTTTGGTGTGTGTTTCTTGTGTGTTGGGCAGCCACATGGGCTAATCCATATGAACCCATGAGTTTTATAGGGTAAAATGCACAAATATATTTTATGTTCTTCGAAATATATAGGGTTGTATTTTATTTTTTTAAAATTATACAAATATACTTATATTCTTAAAATTTATGCACACTTACTTTAATAGTGGTGAGTATTACACTCTCCATGTGTGCTAGTGATTTCTTTTTAAGTATACAAATATTACATTTCATAAAATAAAATTATTTTTTGTAATAAAGATGAAAAATATTAATTTATTATTAAATATAATAAATAATATAATAAAATGAAAAAATAAATTTGTGAAAATGAAAAGAAATATAAATATTCATAATAGCACTACTAATTTAAAATATTGATATAAATAAAAAAGTTGTAGAAAATTATTGTAGTGATATTATTAAATTTGTATTAGTTCTTCTGAAGATATAAAATAAAAGTGTCAAAATTCTTGAAAGTAAGATTTTGAAATCGTGTATATATTAGTATGAATTATTGTTATTCCGACATTTTTTTAGGGAAACATTTTGTACCCTATTTGAAGTTTATAATCATAATATTCGTACTTATTTTCCAAAGTTATGTATGAAATAAATATTGTTTCTTCATTTTTTATTTTTAATATTTTATGTGTACCTTTAATTTGAAACTATAAAAAAAATTATTATAATTTTTTACACTTTATAGAAAACTTAAGTTGTTTGTCATATGAATAGTGAATTTAGATTTTTTATGCAAAAATAGTAAGTCCATCTGTATATGTGGAGAGTGTAATACACACATTATTATTGGAGCATGTATAGTTTTCAAGAACATAAAATATATTCGTGCAATTTCAAGAATATAGGGTACAATCGTGCATATTCGAAAAATATATGGTAGTAAAAACTAAGATGCTTATTCAATTCACACATATATATACAATTGTCTATTATTAGATCCAGCACGACCGGCTTATCTCAAATCATTGATAGCAAAATCAACGTTGAGTTACGCACCCGCATTGGAAGTCGAATACGCTGACGAGTGGTTGTGTTAAAAGTCACTACAACAGGTAGGGATGTAAGATTACCCGCAAGAACTGGACATACGATGGAACCTATTGGTACATGAACAACTATGATGCATTGAGGAACGTATCTGTTGAGAAGACGTGTTGTGTACGCTAAGTCTAGAGTGGTATTGAAGTTGAAGAACCCCGTGTAATTGGTGGTGGTTTCGGATATGGTAACATAAACACCATCTCTTGGGCAAACTAGTGCGACTATAATATTTGAAATGGATGAACCAGGGCAGCCTCCGTCACTCGTGCAACAAAGCTGACCAGCCACAATAGCACCGGGAGCTTGGTTAACTTGGGCGTTGGCTAGTGGGTAACTTGTGGCATGGAATAGTACAAGGCTGATGAGAAAAATGTCAATGGATGATCGATTGTTAGAACCCATTTTATGCTTGCAATAAAATATATACCTGGTTTGATAGTGTATGAGTTGGAGAACAACTGCTATTATTTATGGATGTTTTCTCATGTACTAGTGTACTACAATCATAAATATGTGTGCCAAACAAGCTTGGAAATAAGTGTTTACTATAAACAGAATCTAAGTACCAAGCTATGTAGTGTTGCCAGATTTGGATAATTGTTAGTGTACATAGTAGTGTTTTATTCCGACCATTCAATTTTAAAAGTTCCACGTTGCCATTCCCACTTCAAATACAATAGTAGTAGGTACAGACATATTTACTTTGGACTTTACATTTGGTCACATCTCGACCAATATGACGAAACTAACAGCTGATATATTTATTGTAAAATAAAGGCATGAGTCCGTTTCTGGAGAATTCACAATATATTATAGTACTTGGTTTTCTCATCTTTATTAATCATGTTGTATTAATTTTTATATCTGTTGTGTTGACAGTATCAGCACTTCAGCAGTGAATCTAGAGTGCAAAGGATTGTCAAGCACTGGAGGCAGTGTGAGTTAGGAGTGGGATTAAAATCGGTCCATTTAGCTCGATAAATAATAATTTGGCCTAAAATACACTTCAAATACTCCTATTTCAATTCCATTCCAAACACAATTTCACCAAAATTCATCCAAATGCCCATTCAAATTATATACCAATCAACCCTTAGTGATTCTAGACAAAGATTTGAAATGCAAAACCAACAACGATTGCACAAAATTCAAATACGGATTCGGTTCTTTGTGTGTGCTTATTGAAGATGAGTCTTAAACAGAAACCGAGAGACCATCTTTAAAAAGATATATAAAAAAAGCTACTTTCATAAATTATGAAACAACCCAAACAAACAACAAGCTCCTAAAACCACCCCGGCCCAACCAAAAATCATAAACCAAGAGAGAGCTCATTAATCATTCATAAAACCTTAGAAAACAAGATGAGAATCCTCTCCCTAAAATTTTACCTCCTTCCTTGTTGCAAGCTTCCATTTCGCCGGAAAACACCCTCAAACACGCCGGAAAGAACTCGAAAACAGTCAAATTTGACATGGTTTCCATGTAATCGAGCTCGAAGATCTTCATTTCGACATGATTTCAAAGCGATCGAGCTCAGAAACATCAAGCTCGTAGTTATTAACGACCAATCTCACCGGAAAAGGCTAATAAATGATCGTTGTCACCGGAAAACAACAACATGCAGGTATGAAAAGTTGAAATCGATGTGTATTATAATGATGTTTATGTTTAGATCTGGTATTTTCATCAATTGTTGTTCAGATTTAAAATAGATCTGAAAATCACGTACAACAGTGATAAAATGTTATTGATTATTTATGTAATGTTTTGGCTTAAATCGGTTATGTTCTAAACTATATTGATGATGTTAACTTAAACAGAGTACAATTATAACTATTTTTCATTTAACTAATATGTTAAACTCAGTACTTTAATAAACTTGATTAACGTTCTTACTCATATGTTTGATGTTTTTGTTAATTTATTTCATATTTTGATGATATTCATTAGAACTTACAATCTAATATTAAGAATCATGATGTTACCGTTCTAGATTATTATGTATGTGATGTTCTCACTCATTATTTCAATATTTCTGAAAATGTATGTTATGCATGAAAACTTAAATAACTAAAATGACATTATTATCCAAATTATGTTCTTAATGTTATTAACCATATCTACAGTGTTTAAAATGTACAATGTTATGTTTATAATGTTCTAAATTATGTATGTAATGTTCTGCTTGTTTTATTGATTTTATGAGATGATTTTTGTAGTGTTTGTAAATTTTCCAGCTACAACCTCAATCGAAAAAATACGATTTAATCTTAAGGGTGATGTATATAATGTTATTGGTTATATATGCAAGGTTTATTTATAATAACGTTTTGATTCAAATATAAATTGGTGAATGTTTTTTGTTTTCACAATAGAAAGTTGAGATTTTGAAATAGGTCTAAAAAAATCGCATACAACAATAATAAGATGTTCGGGATTATTTGTGTTATATTTGAGCTTATATCATTAATGTTCTCAATTATATGTGTAACGTTCTGCTTGTTTTTGAAATAGGTCTAAAAAATCGCATACAACAATGATAAGTGTTCGGGATTATTTGTGTTATATTTGAGCTTAAATCATTAATGTTCTCAATTATATGTGTAACGTTCTGCTTATTTTATTGATTTTATGTGATGATTTATGTAGTGTATGTAGATTTTCAGCTACGAACTCAATGAAAAAAGCGATTTAATTTTAAGTGTAATGTATATAATGTTTTTGGTGACGTATGTAAGGGTTATGCTAATGCATGTAATGTTCTTTGTACAGATAACTGTGGAGTTCAAGTTGACATGAGTCTTGTGGAGAGTCTTGGAGGATGGTCAAATATAAATCTTTAATGAGTTTGAAAATTTCCCAAACAAGTCTATGTAATAGAAAAGTCATGTTGTTGTCCAGAAAATATTATTAACTTTAGTGTTCTTCTTAGCTATGTTGGTAATGTTATAAACTATTTGTGTAAGGTTCACCACTATTTGATAAAATGTTCTTAGATATACGTATATGAGGTTTAATTTAGAGCATATGTGCTTAACTGTATATGTAATGTTTACGCCAATTTGAGTAATGTTCCAGGTTATATGATTAATGTTCATTTCTATTTGTCTGAAGTGAAGTTCATTATATGATTTTGTCTGAAATGGATCCGCACACAATCCGCAAAATTATATAACCCGAATAATGTTCTCGCTTCTTTGAGTAATGTTCATTATTCGGAAAAGACAAATATAATGGACAAAAATAAAAACCGCTAAAATAGTTTTATAATTCGGAAATCCGCGATAATTATTTTAACCCGATTTGCCAACCCGCAAGAAATGAAGATAAATTGTAATTTAATTCGTCTTTTCGTCTCAATTAATTGTTGTATCTTAGAAAATTTTGGTCCTTGACACTATTGGAAACTAGAAACTAGTACTTTAAACATGTGTATTGTACACATATTACTGAATAAGACTAAAAAGATGCTGGAGCTGGCTGGTCTTAGTTGTTTTCGTCTCGCATTTGTGACTGGTTTCATGCTTCTGGTATCCGTTCTAGTGTTCAGATGAATGTAGAATCGGTTGTATATGTATTTAAACAGTACGCCTGACGATGCAGACCAGAGACATATTACCGGTTTCCAAATGAAAAGGATGATCAAAAACAGGACAATGTGTCACAAAATTTACAATGATAGTACAATTCAATGGCATCGATCTAATCATACAATTCGATCTGTATAGACATGCAACTCTGAGAAGTTGCCAAGATCGTTATAATCGCCTGTTATTTGGATGCAAAAATGTCTTCCAGCTCTTTGTGCAATCCCCTTGGTTTGGACTTGATGTCAATCGAAGTGGATGCAGAAGAGCTTCCACTCCTTTTAGTCTTCCAGAACCCACTCCAGCTCGTCTTACTTGTCGAAGCATCAGTAGTTGGATGAGTTCCCTTGCTTCCTTCTCTGCTAAAGCTTGACCTGGCAAGTTCTCTTATCTGCCTCAACCACGGCTTATCACTCGAGTTCCTACTGCCAGAGCTCCGATTCCTTTCAACAGAGGTGACATCTCCAGGTTCACCACGATTGTCAATTGGGAACCGTTTTTCAAACCCCTTGATCAAACAATGAGGGCAGATAAATAAGATGAACCCAACTAAAGCTGTTCCCAGACCACGCAAGAAGTTGTTCTTTATCGGATCCAACTGTTGTATCTGTCTGCATATCGCGTACCATTCATTAATCATTTGTACCATAAACGACAACAAGAACACCGAAATCATTGCTATCCCGACTCTCCTCTCTTCCCTGGCAGAAATATCTTTTTCCAAAAGAAAGATACAAAATGCAAAGATCACAACTTCGCATGCCACTGAGATGATCTCCACTAGCTGGACCTTTTTCTGTATGAACGGCTTCTTGAGAAGCATGAAGAAGAGTTGGAACGAGGTTATGCAAAGCAAGGCAATTATGGGGTTCTTTTTCGACCAGCTATCTGAGTAAGCACCAGCTGCAATCCCAATAGCTACACGTTTAACACAATCAAGCAACGTGTAGTAAATACGAAGAATCCCAAACAACTTTTGTATGAAAGGTGCTTCTGCATCTTCTGTTTCGTCATCTGATGGAATGATTCTGTCACCTCTTTTGCTCAAGCTACTTCCTGAAATTTGAGTGAGCATGTATTTTGGAGGGCCTCGGAGATCCTCGAATAATGGACCCAATATTGTTAAGTAACTTGCATTTGGCTTGGTTTTCCACGTCCATTGGCCTCTTTTACCGGGACCAAGTGTGACACGTATGAGCTCTTGGTACCAGTGATATTGTTTGCCCACTTGGTGTATCTCTTTGTATTGCAGTAGCTTTCCAAGTGTGATTCCGTAGGAAAGGAAGAATAGCAGAGATAGCAGCAGGAGAGCTACTAGACTGAGCATCAGAGCACCGACAGCAGTTCCAGAAGAAGAGCCCCCTTACAAAGTAAACACAGACGTTTTAGCAGAGAAGTGAAGTCATATATATAAGTAGACCGGACCAGAATCTTGGTAGCACTCTTAAAAGATGGAGCTAAGGTTGCTTGAGAGCTTATTCAAACAGTGTACTGGCTTTAGCTAGTTAAGGTAGGCATTGTTTGGTGCTTTAGATAAATGCTTAGGTTAGCTGTTCTAAATCATAGGCCAGAAAGGGAAATTATGTCCTAAGGAGAGAAGCTTAATGCTGCTCCTAACCTCTCCATGTTCAAGGAAATGTTTTTTGTAACTTCATTGAAAAGTCAGCTGTTAATAGTACAAGAATTTCAATGGAAACTCTAACTTAAGACTGTATAAGAATTAAATGACATGAAGTGTGGAGGTACCTCTGATTAAAGAGGCTGAGGCTTCACAGAAGCAAGGAACAGCGAGTATTAATAGAAAGATCTCGAATCTTGGAAATATAAGCGCTTTGTAGCTCAACGTTTCCTTGTTCTTCCTTTTTACTTTAAGAATCAGCATCAGTAAAAGATGCAACAGTATCAAGCTTCCACTTATTACAGCTAGCCAGAACATACTTCTGCTGAAATCTCTCCACCTATAATTGACGATTGCATTACAGACTGGTAAATATTACACAGGTGTTCCTTATCATTCATTTGATGCACCAGACGGCTTAAAATTAGCAAAATACTTACCCATGTGAACTTTGTGGATCTGAAATGTACTCAGCTTCTGGCAAGATATTATGACTCTGCCTTGAATAATAATCTCAATCAAGATGAGAGAAATTGATTAGATAAACTGTACGTAAAAGTGACCGTGTCTAACCTCGAAATATGATTGGTATTCTATAGGGGAGAGAGGTAGCCCGAAAACCTTCGCTGCTGGACTGCCAGCTCCTGGTCCTACATCCTTAAAAAACACTAAATTGTGTTCATGAGGATGGTGCAACATCCGATTCTTTGGAGAACTTGTACCCCACATGACCCGACTGTTGCTTTCCTTTTCCCAGGGAAGATTGAAGTAAGGAATACTCCACTGCAAGCCCCTTGCAAGTTCATAATATTCAACAGGCCACATGACAGACAACCATCTTGAAAGTGCAAAAAATTGAATGTGGTAAGCGAGCCTCTGCATGGTGAATTCAGAACATGCTAAGTGATAATGCGCAGATATCATCAATTTTCTTTTAAGGACTATAGAAAGACATAGGACATTACAAAGAGACTTCGCACGGGATGAATGAAGAAGATGCAACTTGGTCGAGTATAGGCTCCAAAAGATAGCAAGCTTGTAGTTGAAATAGTGAGGAAAACCACAACTAAAGACGTCAAAGCAAAAACAGCAGTTGCAAACAATGAAACCACAATAGATTCCCTAGGCACAGAATCTGTGAAAAGAAGTAGCGGTTAAGTAAATGATTTAATGTTTCCAATAACAAAGTGGATAAACCATGATCAACTAATAATATGTGAAGAGGATTGGATGCTTACAGTGGTTCACTTGTAGAGTATTAGAGGCCCGGTTTCTATTTCCAGAGACATCTGTGGTTATGTTTTCTGGGATATTAACAGATATGGTACCGGTAATTGCTTGTATTTGAGCAACATAGCTGCTCCGGCTCATTTCTTGGAAGCTGTCAAGTAATTGAAGGAATAAAACTCGCCAGTTTCATACCAGAGTAAAAACTAGTATTATTTTCTTGAAGCTTGTGACTTATTCGACAGCAGATTTTACCTCTCTAAATGACCGCCACTGATTGATACATGAGATGAGTTAAAGTCAAATACTGGCTTCACAAACTTGATCAGGATCATAATACTCTTTTGTTTGGTCCGCATGTATGCAGTGCTCAGCTTGACCGTTGGTCTCTGAGAATCTATTACCAGACAAGAAAGAGAAAAAAAAATTACAGTTTCTTTGCCACCATTTAACTGTATTCAGTTTGCAAGGATAGTATAGTATTTGAAATTTTGAATAAGCCTCATTTTAGAATGTACTCCAACATATGCTTCGAAGAATGAAATGTTATTAGATATTATCAATAATTTGGGAGTATATGAAGATACACTGTATACAGAGACAGGAAGTATATACCATAGAGAAAAGTGACAGGAGCTACTGAAGCAACAGGCGTCCCCTGTCTGCTTAGTACCAAGTCCGAGTGCAGGCTCACCGTGACAATGGCCACCTCAGGTATGTTTGTGAGCTGCAGAGGAAAGCAAGGAGCAGTTAAGAAATACTTGGGTTTGTATCGTTAATTCTATCACAATTCAGTAATATTGAAACATAATTAGTATGGAAAGTTGATCTAACCTGATAGCCGAATCTACGTTGCCCCAGGCTATTCCCACTTATTGGCACAAGTGTTCCCTGGCTGGCATTAAGAGAGTTAAAAACTTCTGCAGTTGAGTTGACAACAGGTTCCGTGAAATATAGATACACCAATAGGTCCCTGTTCTTGTTAGTTGCCAATACGGTTCTTGTATCAGTGTCTATCTGGAGTAGTCTTTCAGGTATATGAGTCCGCATATTCGCATATACGTTTCTTCTATCTGAAGGATTTAATACAAGTTATCATCAGTGTTCTTAACTTCAAATAAGTACTTAAAACAACAAATGATCCCCGAGAAATACGATGAATGAATGATAAACAGTGAAGCATTTAATACAAAAAACTCACCAAAGCGTATGAACAAACTTGAGTTGTCTGTTCTTGTAAAAAGGTTTCCCGCAGAGTCTGTGCAAAAACTTTTATCCATAACCAAGATCAAGCGCCCGTATTGAACTCTTTCAGATACACTGACGACAATACTGTATGCCAAGTTTGTCTGGATGACATTAAGCGTGTTGGGCATGACCTCCCCCGAACCATACACAATCAGCTGTCAACAGGAACGCAAACCATTAACCAGACATTGTTACAATATTTCATATGGTCAAATATGATCGACTTCTAAAAGTTATGGCTGACCGTTCACTCACGTTGCAGGAATTGGCGGAGGTACATCTGAAACCACCTCCACCACCACAGGGCTCACTGAAAGATATATTTACTGTAACATGAGAAGCACTGGTAAAGGTCGTTTCACTTGCAATGTATGCTGTTGGGTGAACCGTGTCTGTAAGCAAAAATGTAAAAACCAATTGTTAGGCAATCTCTAAGAAACTCAGAAGCCTTGATAATTCAGGTAATCCATTGTTTTATACTAATTATCTCCTTCAAAATCAAATCATCCGTCATTAGGCACATACTCAAGAACATGACAGAGCTATGCCTATTGTTTTTGGTTGTGTATACTAACTTTTGATTCATCATGAACCAAAGTCCAATTCCTCCAGATACCTAGCTTGTTCGCATAGATTGTTATATCGACTGTAAAAGGCAACCCCGATTTTCAAAGATAACTAAAAATAGAATAAGAGCATTTGCTTAACCAATAGTCCAGTTATGGCTAGAGCAGGCAACTCCGGATGAGCCTTTGGTGCACACTTCGAATGAGTGATTCCCATCTAACATATGCGAATAGGTCATCCGTCCATCTTCACAAGCTGAATATGTTCCACCATCCAGCTGCAGTTTTTAACATTGTTTAACACAAAATTAAATAAGAATCAACTAGCCGTAAAGCTGGATATTATAGAAAAGCATGTGCAAAGATATATACAGCACCAATCAATATCAATGATTGGCAGATAACAAACATCCCTGATTTTAAATCACCTCCACATGACATGCACAGAGGATAACTTATGATACATCTAACCTAATAACTATAGACAACAGCTAAGGCATTAATCCGTGTATTTGGCTATCAACTCAACTAGAGATTATTTTGCCAAATTTCCGTGTTTGTTTCTCCACTCTACACTAGCCACTCATCTTAAATTACTGTTTATCAACTTCAAAACTTAAATATACTACTATACCCTATCAAAATCACAATCCAACACCAAAACTCAACTCGAGTTGAATTACTATTCATCAACTCCGAATTTTAAATCAAGTTGAATTTCGAATCAAATGTCAAACACTCAGATATGGTAACTGTATATACACATAGTAATTTCCAATGACAGTGTCTTAATTCAGCACTATAGAAAATGGTTCACTCTACCTACATGAACCTGACAATTTTCTTAATACTTTAGGAACAAAATGCTAACTAGTGAATCAGGAGACAACCAAGAACATAAAACAGTATCAGACAAAAGCTTTGTTCTGTGAACAAAAGTACAGAATGCAATAAAAATCCAACCTTGCAATTGGTGGAACAATCAGTGCAAACAACAGCAGCAGAATCATTTCTTCCCAAGAGAACTCTAAAGGCAAAATCGGCGGAGTTTCGATTTGACACGGCAAGAGGAGTACTAAGAAACTGCACAGAAACCTGAGAACGAACTCGAAAGCTCAATAAGAGAAAAACCAAGCAATGCAGAGCCAAGAACGAGAAAAACTTCAACCCCATTTCGCCAAACAGGTTGAAAAGCTCAACTACACTACCAACTCAACTCACAAAGGTTCAAAAGACAAGAACACATTTGACCATGTCAAGCACAATTTCCGTAATGCTGGAACATTTGGACATGTGTTTGGTCACTGCAACATAGATTGGGTGTAGGAAAGAGAGTGTGGTGAGAATAAATATATAAATGGTAGAGAGTGGATAGAAGAGTGTTTAGTGGTAGTAGAGGTAGCACATGAGTGACAGAGTGACACACAGGGACAAAATAGCAGTGTAGTATAGTGGGAAGCAAATAGAGTAAGTATTAAATGAAGATAGAGGATGCAAGGACATTAATCGTTTCTGATCCTTAGCCATGAATGTGAAATGTGAAAGAGAGAGGAGAGAGACGTTTGAGTATCTATGGCGTCTGACAAAACTCTGAGGGGAGAAAATGTATCAACGGAAAATGACACATTTAAGACGACAAACACGTAGGCGTGGGAGTGGCCCATGCTCGAATCGGAGAATATCGTATCAATAATACGTGTTTGTCCCGATTTATCATTGATTACGAGCTAGCGCTCATAAGGTCATCGAATTTAACAGTAGTAGAGTCTCGTATATTAGAATCTCTATTGTTGGTTTCTCAAGTACAACAACACCATGTTCAATTGTCTTAATAATTGAACATTGAATCATAAGGTTCTATTTTTGTAAGTGAATTTCTTAAAGAGTTATTTTCTAATTAGTTTGTCAAGTTCTTGATGTTGGAAAATTAAAGACAAAACTATTCTTAGAGATATAAAACACATTAGATACTTTACAAAATAATTGATTTATATTCTAAAGTTAATAAAGAAAATAAATTCTATTTTATAAATAATTTTAATGAAAAGTCTATGCGAAAGCAAATTCTATTCAATTCATTGGATGGTTAATTAAGTTCTTATTTCATTTTGTTCCATAGGTCAAATTCTTTCTGTGCTTTCATTTTCATGTGGTCTACAATATTTTGTGTAGAAATTTTGAATTTTAACGACCACCACTCTCATCTCAACTTATCCAAATGAAAATATATGAGAAAGGACATGTAATGTAAAGCGTGTTAATATTTCCAAACACAAATGGAGACAGAATCACAATTAATTTCCTAAATAAATATGAAAATATAGAGTGAATATTGAAGAATATGGCACATATAAAATAAAATTAAAAAAAAGAACTAGAGAATATTAGTTATAGTGACAATGACACCTTAAGGTTCGTAAAACTTAACAACTAATTTCTAGAATAACGGATTAGGAGTTTTGGACAACAAATCATCAAAATTTTAAACAAGCTATTTTAATGTAAATTTACATGCAAGTTTTTATGTGAGCTGACATAACTTCATAAGCTAGATAAAATGAGTACTGATTTTGACAAAACACATCCATTAAAATTAGCTTGTAGGAATGGGCTATCTTGGCCTAATTGCTCTAAATTAAAATCCATTGTTTAATCACTCTATTCATGACGCTTCGAATTATTATTTTTTTAAACGACGTAATCATTAATATTTAACGAATTGGAACCAATTAAATATTTCATTATTCGAGGTCGTCTCAAATATGTAATTAACACGAACTCGATCAACTTGAACTTGTTAACCAAAAAGGCTACTATTTCGAGTTCGAATTATAATAAGTACGTTTAAACGTTAGTCAAGTTGAATTCAAACACGTTATCATAATATACATATAAATCAAAAAAGAAAAAAAGTTAATATAATTTAGCCGAGCTCTACTATTTACTTGATAATAAAATTGGTATCCCACTTGACTTAAACAGCTTCTGTGAAAAAAATGGATGCTTACGAGTAATATCGCTCTATCTACCAAGAGACACTACACACGTTGGGCGGTTGGTTGGGCCTATGCCTGGTGTGTCTGGTACTCTGGTCGGAGTATCTTTCCAGACCGCTCTTTCTATGACAGATACTCATTCATTCATCAGTTTCGTTTCGTTAGCTAATACATACACAGAGTTGGACTGAAAACTGAAAAGTCAACAAGATGGTATAAAAAAGTCTGTGATGTGATGAGATGAGATGACGAGAAAATGGAAGTAGTTGGATAGAACAAAATCAATTTCCACCTTTATGAGTGTGTGGATAACTGCAAAAACAAAACCAAACCCTTGATCATCATCAATTCATCACACACACACAAAAACACAAACGGTGTCGTACTGAGCTCCACCACCTACGTACCTGACAATGAGTCTGAGCTCCGACTCTCTTTCGACTTCTCAATGGAAGCTCTCGCAAGTCTTCGGCGATAAACTTCCCGGTGAAGATGTTCAAGACAGTCAGTAAACACTAAACACTTCTAATTCCATTCATATTCATTCATTCCTTTTTGTATGCTTGTTCGAGCTACTGAATTTTGATTTTGTGAGTTTTGTGTTTTGTTATAGTTGATATTATTTCGTCAATTGACTTCGACAACACCGGCGATCACCTCGCAGTAGGTGACCGTGGTGGCCGCCTCGTCATCTTCCAGAACAATGGCACCAGCGCTGTTATAGATGTGCGATTTACTAGGTTTTATGTTTTTTTCTTCGTTTCGTACTTTCGTTGCTCGCTTGATTCTTCGAAGAAGAAAAATAATTTGTATTTGTTGAATTGAGTTATGTGCTTTCTATGTGCTGATTAGTGTGGTTGTTTTAGGAGGATGCATTCGAGTGGACGTCTAGAAATGAATTGGAGCGAATGGATAGTAGTGTTGTCAAGTATCCGAGATATCGGTATAAGACGGAGTTCCAAAGTCATGAGCCGGAGGTATTACTCACTCGCTCTGGCTCACTGTTTCATTTTGTCAATTTAGTCATGCATTCTTCATTTCTGTGTGTGTGTTTTAAAGAAGGTTTCGTGGTGTTACTGGTGTTGCAGTTTGATTATTTGAAGAGTACTGAGATTGAAGAGAAGATCAATAAGGTTCGGTGGTGTTCCAGACAGAATGAATCATTGTCTCTTCTCTCAGCGAATGATAAAACTATTAAGTTATGGAAGGTATGCTACGTGTAATGCCATCTTTTTTGGATCGAATTGTTAAACGGTTTGTTTTGCATTTATAGTACAGGGATGTAAGAAGTACACTGCTCTATTTGATCAAAAGTTTCATCTTAAGGCTTGTGGAAATTACATGGTTACTCGTATTAAAGATACCCTGATGAAACTTGACGTGGATGAGTAAATACAAAAGTGGATTAAATAGGTTATTCCCTCCATTGATATTCGCAATTGAATAATTGTCGAATTTTCAAATTGCTAAACCACGTGATCATGAAATTCTGTGATTACATTTTTCTTCGTCTGATTGAAGTAAAAGACCACTTGTTATTGATTACGTTGATCCACTTGTCCTTCTGCACCACCACTTTAATTTGTTATTGTTTTCTATTGTCTTTTTTTTGGGATGCCAACTCAGGTTAAGGAACATAAAGTGAAGCATGTCAAAGATATGGATATCGATCAAGCTGTATCGTCAGAAAATTCACTACTTGCTGATAAGAGTTATATTAATGGGGAAAGTTTAGAAAATGGACACTCTTTAGAGTGGCCGGGGAAGATGGAGAACAATGCAGTGTCATATAATGGAGGATACAACAAGGTACACTTCCTGAGTCTTTATATAATTATATATGTACCATGCCCTGATCTTGTGCGCTAAAAAGAACAGTCACATTCGAGTGTTCATGATTTGAATTGATGTTGAGTTTCTTTTGTATCTAGGTGGAATCTGTTACAGATGCTAGTGTTGCAAGATGTCGAAAAGTATATGCGCATGCTCATGATTTCAACATCAACTCTGTATCTGTTAATAGGTACCCTACATAAATTATTCGCCATGAATTATGTATTATGTTTTTCAATTCTGTACTCTTTATTCATCTTAACTTCTTTTATTTGATTGCAAGTAAATGCAACCAGAGATCCCTGACCCCACTCCCTCTAGGCTCTAAGCAAAGAAAGAAAGAAAAAAAGAAAAAAATATACCATATAACATATCTTTTTCTCCAACATTTTGCCTGTCCAGTTTTTAATGGTGCAAATTCTTTAGAGTAAATGAATTTCCATAACTGTTCTGTAGTGATTGTGAGACATTTCTTTCGGGAGATGACCTTCGAATAAACTTGTGGAACCTTGAGATCAGTGATCAGTGCTTCAACATTATTGACATGAAGCCTGTGAACATGGAAGATCTTGTCGGTAAGTTTCAGAGTTTTCATTATTGCAAGCACCTCTTTAGCTTTCAACCTTTTTTTGTCCTGTTAGTTGCATCATATGCTTGTTTGAATTATACACTCAGCATAGCAAATTCAAGGGCGGGCTGAGTATGGGCTGATGCCTGATGGGATGTGAGATCTCCTGTTGAAATTCAACTAATAGTTTAAGCTATGTAATTATGTATCTCATTACTAAATCCCATTGATAGAGCAGAGGAGTATAATTTGAAGAAATGAAATTTTTGGTTGGGCAACTCTTAAGTTATGGAAACTTCATTGCAATTTAAGTTAATGCCAGGATGCCAAACGCTAATTGAAATCAATGTTAAATATCTATCTCACCGATACAAATTGCCACTGCCGTGGATCTCCACTGACACGGTCATGATTCAGAAGTATCAATAATCTGTATTCTCTCTCCAATGAAAATAGGGAATAAAGACTTATTAGGCTTTAGTAAAACGCAAACTTTTAATTGATCTTGAACTGTCGAAGTGTTTGTAGGCGAGTGGCAAGCTGAGACACCCCGTACCTAAGAGGTCACGGGTTCGATCCCCCAGAATGGGTGACTATTTTCTCCGTATAGAGAATGATTGAAATGTGATGATTAGATATATTGATAATAAATTTGTCCAAAGCATTGTAATTGCAATATTGTATCTCAAAAAAAAAAACTGATCTTGAACTCATAAAAGGAAGTTAAACGAGCAAACCTCCAATTGGAAATAGTAACAATAAGATTCTAAATCAATTTGCATTTCTATGTTCCAACTCCTATACCTATTAAAATAGATCCTGTTTTGATTGACTCAGTAACAGTTGCCTGATTTAACAGTTGTCGGTCGACTCTAAGGCTGCTCTTACTATGACTGACTATAGCAAAAACTTTTCACTTGTAATACTTTTCCTGTGGTGTATGGATTATTAAGACAGATACATAAGATGTAGGGCCAAATCTTTTTGTAATCTTATCTGCGTGTGTCTCATCCCTGGATTTATGAACGGAGATGGTCATTCCTCTTGTTAAATGCGTGAGAAATCCTATCCTGAAACAAGCACATGCGTAAGGAAGAATTGTGATGTAATGCCACCTGAAAAGAAAAACTTCGGTTACATAAAATCATTGCAATATATGTGCAGTTGTACTCTGTCACAAGGAATAATAGGTTCTCTGTAACTTTATTTAGAGGTGATCACATCAGCGGAATTTCATCCAATTCATTGTAATCTGCTGGCTTACAGCAGTTCAAGGGGATTTGTTCGACTTGTAGACATGAGACAGTCAGCTCTATGTGATCACAGTGCAAGGATGTGAGTGTTTGCTGCTCTAAATACTTTTTTTTTTTATCATTTTACTGTTACACTCGGTCTCACAACATCTTGTTATATATATAGATTAAAAGATGAGGACTCCCATGGGCATAAATCATTCTTCACTGAGATCATTGCGTCCATAACTGATATGAAGTTTGTAAACGATGGAAGACATATTTTAAGCCGCGACTATATGAATCTGAAGGTCCTTCTACCAACAGTATCATTTTAAATACTTCTTGTTTCTTAGTAACACTTAATTTTTCACGTTAGCTTCTTTCACACACTATATCTCTTGATTTGACCTATGATGGTTGCGGCGAAACACCGAATTTCTCATTAACTCACCAAAGAATAGGGAAAATAGAAAGAAAAAAAAATTCCATCCAGCTTCTCAACCGAATGGAACATCTAGACTTCCTTTCTCAATTTTACAATAAAACTCTGCAAGTTATTCGATTTAGGCTGAGGAATCCTCATTGGTACCATGTGTTCACACTCCAATTCTGATACCACAATGTTCGAATAAATCTAATTTTGGTACTAGGACCAAAAGTTTTGCTGGTAATACCTGGTGTTGGCGTGTTAACGGTGCTTAAAAAACTACAATACAATTCGCAAGAATTAACATGTACGTACATAATTTGTGACAGCCGACCGTTGAATCGCTTGAATTATGGACGATCATGTCAATTCGCACGAATTGTCCCCTAAAATCTGAAGTCGGGGATAACATGTTACCAACCTGTGACTTAGTTGGCAAATTTCTTAGCCGCAGTACAAATCTTGGATTTTTTTTAGAAACGTATGGTATCAAATGCGGTAGTGCAAAATATATGGTACCAAAAGTAAAGAGGTAAAGAAAGTCATGGTACCACAGGGAGGATTTTTAGGTGTTGGGGTTCCCATTTCCGAAGAGCCTTGTTGATCACAAGCTTCTGAGATAGGATATTCAATTTACCATACATCACCTGTATTAAATTTATTTGTTTGCTAGGTCTACTTCTTTCCTTTCACCTCCTTAGTTCTCCTGCCACCAACGCAGACCAACCAAAAAGTCAGATTATTTAGATCTAACTTGTGATCTCCTGTTGAATCTTCAGCTGTGGGATATGAATATGGAGTCCAGGCCTGTTGCAACATTTAGAATCCACGAGAACCTACGGCCCAAGGTAAGGATTCTTTACGTCCCACACATTTAATGATAGATCAAACTCTTATGAATCAAATTCCTTCTAGAACAGCCATTCCATGCAATTATTCTGGACAAAAGGTCATATATTAATGTATGTACTCAGTATCCACTCTGAGCATTTATTTTGGGACAAATGACACTCCTGCGGATTATCCTGGCTTCCACTCTGTCAATATGATAGCCTTTGTATACTGTATATTTACTTATTTAGGATTTAGAATAGACTTTGTTCAGTTGTTCACATACTTTCCCTACTTTTATGCACTGTAAAAAAGATTCATCAAGTCATTGAATTAGGGATAATAGTTGTTGGCATGTTATTAGCGGTCATCTATCTGTACAACGTATTTCAGGCAATTGCCTCTGACTAAATTCGTTGCCAAATTGCCTAATGTTTGGGCTTTTGTAGTTTGGCTACTAACTGACATTTAAAATGATTTACAAATGTTTTGAAGTTGGCAACCAGAAACTCCTTGGGTATATGTTTTATTAACCTAGTTGACATGGAGGTTTGCTTGTTCTTAAGTTATACACCCACAGGCTTCACCTATTAGCTGAACCACACAGCGGACTCATGCAATTGAATTATGTTTATTCAATCTGTGAATGTGAAATAGGAGTTCCATTTGTTTCCCAGACACTATGTAGTAGGTCAATGGGTTATATTTGCCTGTCCATTACATTTAAGATGACTGTTATCCCAAGGCATTATAATTTTATCGTGGCTGACACACTACATTATACTGCACAGTTATGTGATTTGTATAATAATGATGCGATTTTTGATAAATTTGACTGCTGTGTTGCTGGAGATCGGCCTACCTTTGCAACTGGATCTTATAGGTTGGTTTCTCTTTACATAGTAATGATGTAAATTCATTGAAAAAACCTTCGTGTTGTACTAATTTGACTTGCCTGTTACCAGCAATCTTTTCCGTGTATTTTCTTATGGTACCGACAATGATGGAATAACAGTTGGAGCCAGTAAAACTCCAAATAGGTATGATTACAACTGCAATCTCCATATTTAGTCTACTTTCACAATTGTAAATGTTATCTCCACCTTTCACTTGCAGTAAGGCTAACTCCCAAACCACTAGTAGACCTCGACGATCATCATTGAGTAACCTGGCCAGGGGATTTTATAGACAAGGTGAGACTTTCGGCCTTTTCTTTTTTCCTTCTCGTATTTCGCTTATATCTCACGTGTGACTTGTCAAAATCTTCAGGACATGATAGAGCGAGTACAGCAAGCGACGAGATATCCTATGATATCAGCTCTAAGTTGTTGCATCTGGCCTGGCATCCACAAACAGATCTAATTGCCTCTGCTGCGGGAAATAGCTTGCTCTTGTATACAGCCTAATGTAGATGGCATTGCTTTTGCATATAACTTATTTGCCTATTCAATTAATCCATGTAAATAATCAAAATATCTATTTTGAATAATTAATCTGAACATACTGCATGATTGCTAAAGTTCTGGGGAAGGAAAAGGAATTATGTTTCAGCTCCAAGTAGTAGCATTTTCCCCATGGTTAGTGGTTCAAAATTGTAAGAAGGGTCCATTCACAAATGAAACCATTTATAATACAAATAAATAAAGTTTGGAGATGTATACACTCCGCAAAAGTTCAGAGAAACCATTTTGCAACCAAAAACACTTGACAATGAAAGGAATAAACCAAGCCAAAGGCAAATTACAAGCTGAAAGAAAAAGAATATACAAGCTGAAAAATAGGAATTTACATCAGCTGTGTCAATATTTACCGTATTGTGAGGTCATGGGTCTCAAGTCGAGCAGCTGGAATCGGTCTGGCATAAAAGTATGCACACACCGTACAATATAGCAGTAATTGAAGACATCTTGACATCCTGGAGGCTTTATACACACAAGGATCGAATCAAACAGTTATTGATATGCTCTTTTGAGTTCCTATGTTAAGTGGCTTTATCTCCCAAGACTTAACCTCACCCCTTTCCTCTGGGAGGATAAAAGGCAGGGATATCTCACGGATCATTAGTTTACCGCAAAATGGGCAATCACTTGCAACGGCATCATCCAGCTGAGAACGAATCTGTGATGAAGTTTATAGAAACAAGATACTTAATACACACCGAAAGAAGTTTGTTCATTAATGTGATCTATTTATTTACGGGTAATGATCTAGTGCTAGTGTATATACTTCAATTTTGAATTGTAGCCTTGTAGGGCATTAGGAGTTAAGTTGCACTCGCGTAAGGATGCAATATACCATTCCTAACTAGAGTATATGAACTACGCCAAAAATATGAACAAGATCAATATACTTCTCACAATTTTGTAAACCAAAATCTAAGTGGGTTTTTTCTTTTTCAAGGAGAAAGTAGATGAACTGTGGAAGAGAACACAAACCAATTCTTATTAGATATCTCAACCACTCGAATAATAGCTTATAGGATATCTTAGAAATATGGACCTTATCCCCAGGAGTCATGTTCGTTATTGATTCATCTTCTGTAAGGCTACCATTCATGATCTCCGTACTAGGTCCATTAGTCAGTAAAGTCAGCTGGCTTTGCAGATCTAGAATATACTCAGCCTGCAAATGTCATCATTGAGGAAATAAACGTTGGAGTAAACAACTGTTGTAATGATTAATGAAACTCTATCTAAATTCTGAAGGAATGAACCGTATAAAAAAAATCCAGAGGACCTGCAGTAAGAAACTGCATATTGAATGCAAACCATATTACGCAGAGTGAAAAGATGCCGGTGCAGTATTATTTTCTTTAAATAATAAATTCATCTGATAACCTTTCAATTTTATTTTTTAAAAAACAAATCCTAAAGATAGTTAAACAAAAATAGCTGGTTAGCTCCTGGGCTACAGGCCAGATTACACGGTAACAACCCTAATCTATTCCCAGAATTTTATCACCATCTACCTCCATAGATTTTTAAAATACGGATTCACTAATCTAGCATTTTCACAAATTTCTTGCAGATTTAAACAAAACTAAAATAATGCCAAAAGACTTGGGTCAAACAGGATGAAAGATTCCATTACACTTAAAAACAAATTCAGAACAAGGGTAGGCAAACAATAGCTTAGGTATCCGTGGACCATGAACTTACTTGAGCTTCAGTACTGCATCCAGTCACGTGCACAATCAGGCAACTAGCATGAAAGGAATGTTCACATGGAAATACATAGAAAGGATCTGTTGATCCAACTGAGGTATAGACCCTAGTCTTTCGGTAGTCATCAGCCACATTTATTATCTTCTTCTGACATACCTGTCCATGGCCAAGCTAGAATGAGAACTTAAATATTGAATAAAGTAGGGGATAAAGTATCCACATTTGCACACAATAAACCAATATGAGGATATTTAAGGTAGTGAACTGAATACTATGCATCTGCAACACTTGACAAAATGAAAAACTGAAAAAAAAATCTCAAGCCAATGGTCATACAGTTTACGTCAACAAATAAGACATCGGGAACATACCCCACATTCCTCATCCCGCTTAATTATAGCATATCTCTGTGCCAGTGCACTGATATCGCTCCTTATGTTGTCTGCACCATGAGTAGCATCGTTCATCTCCTGCTTGAGTGTCTCAATTTTATTATTGTAATCCTCCAGAGATAAGCAGATAGCTTCCTGCAGTTATATAATTACAAAGTCAAGCAGAGAACAGTTAAGAGATAAGCAGGCAGAAAAAAATATCAATTTTCAACATCTCCAAACATATGGACTACACACACAACACAACACACAAATGCAAACAACAATGGCCTTTGCAAGAAGTGCATACATGGTTACACCCAAAAGGCCCAAAATATCATATACATCTCCAATATGCATAATAAAAGATAGGTAGAAAACCTTGAAGTCATCAATCAGTGCAAAATCAGGAAAGAAAGGTAGGATATCTTCAATCTTCAGAAGTCCATCAGTTTCCTTCAGAAACGCTATTGCCTTCCGGATGTTCTCCCTCTTTGTTCCCTTCTCTTGCTTAACAACATGTTTAGCAACCATAAGCCACAGTTTCTTTCTCAAGTCCTCATCATCTTCGACTTTATCGGCTTCAGCCATAGCAAGATCTGGATCAACCTGTCAATAAAATGGTTCTTCTGAGACTTAGCATATATAATATGTAACTGACATTAAGATGGATGCTTATAAATTCCTGACATTTTAGTGAAACACTAGATTACATGTAAAAGGACAAAAAAGTTGTTTTTCATGACAAGGACTGGTGTTTGTGATATCAAACGCGACATATATACACAAGACCATATAAATTCATACAAAACTCGCCTCCCTGAGCCCTCCTACACTCCGCTAAACAGTTCCCAGTTCCTCTGCCAGTCTCCCACTCCCTTCCTTCCAGATCCATTATCTACCGTGCTGGTCTCCACGAAATTATCTACTACTCCCTCTCCATTCCTCCTCCATCCCCCCCACCCCCCCCCCACAAAAAAAAAACCAC
>JAYMSP010002629.1:0-23210 GCA_036897095.1 Plantago elongata
ATTTGGTCATGTGGTTGCACGAAAGACCCGTAATGGTGACGCCTCACGATGTGTCGTTGTGAGTTTTTTCTACAGTGGTGATGCGTTGTCGCCACGTCATGAATTTTTTAATTTTTATTTATATATTATTCATATTATAAGAATGTCGAGATGCTAAAATGAATAAAGTTGTATTTTTTTAAAGTTGTTTTATAATTTATTAAGGTTCAAACTTTAAAAAAATTATATATTTTTTTATTTTATAAAAATATATTTAATATATTATAATAGTATTTAGAAGCCGAAATTAATACAATTGTGTTTTTAGAGGTTGTTTTACAATTTTAAGTTTAATTGAGATAGAAAATGAGTTTGAGATGGAATGATCCAAAAATAGTCGAGAGTGGTCTCTATTCGTAGATCTCGGAGAGACGAACCCGTTAGTAATTTTTATATATTTTTTACATTTATAATTTTCAAGTTATTCACGTTTGAAATTGAATAAAATATAAAAAAGTAAAAAAAAACAAAAACATTACAAGGTGGACACTTCGTAGTAGCTAAGTAGCTGCTGCCAAGTGCATGGCGAGGTGTATAATGACGCGCCTCACGGTGCATCATTACCGAATCAATGGATGTACGATGACGTGTCCATTGGAGACGGTCTAAGCGGGAAGAAATGACATCTAGATTTTGTTTTAGATTAAATTAGCTTATATACGGATTAGTGAGTATGTAGTATGTGCATACTCCTCCTAAAGTTCCATTAAATTAAATAATTTATTATTTTTGAGTTATTTTTAATCGTTTAAAAAAATATTATTATTATTATATGGATATTGATATATATATTTGGAAGATGGCATTTTAGGTAGGATTGAGAAATGTCAAAGTAAAATTAAGGAAGGGGTATTTAAATTTAGTATGTAGTTAAGGGGGAGGTTACGTTAGTTAATTAATCTGATAGATAGGATAGGATATGTATAATCTAATCCAATTGGTATCAATTCTGACGTGGCATTGCAATAGCAAATTAGCAATATTTATTTATTTATTTATATATAGGGTAGCACAATAAGAAAGAAAAGGAAAGGAACGGAAAGGATATGAATATTATGATAAAGAAGAATTAAAACAAGGGAAGCCTAGCCAATAATAATAAATAGTAGGCAGGTGAGGTCGTCAATCCTTTATTTAAAACGACTAAAATTTTATTAATAGGAATTAAGAGTACAAGAAATGCTCTCAACCAAACGATTACAAAATAAAACGTTCAAACTACAACACAAATACTAGATTACATCAATCAAACATGTAAATCGGGGGTGAATTCAAAATACTAAATCCAAAAGAATAGTAAGTAAGTAACGTGGTTGGATCTATGGATCCAGGTAAGTAGGTGTCCTCGTTTCCATAGTTTGCTTGAATTTCCCCTTCTAAAACGCAAATAAACCCCTCTCCATACTTGTCTCATCTTACCCCACTTCACTCTCAATCTCTCTCTTCCCAAAAATAAATCCCATATAGAATACTACTTGTTACCATCCACTACATACTATCCTCAATATATCCAAACCTGTCTCCTTCCTTCTCATATTACCTAATTCTTATTACTATTACTAACTTATCTTTGGTTCCAAATATATGTAGTAATAATTATCACTCACTCCACCATTTCTTCCATTCTCCATCTATCTTCATCACCCCACACTTCCTATTCCCTAATTTCTTCTCCTTTCTTTCACCACCCCGGCCCCATAATTCATTCTACAATGGACATGCCTCAACTCTCCACCCCCGAGAACCCACTTTCTGATGCCAAAAACGGAGACAATTTCATCATTGACGACCTTCTCGACATCCCTAATGATGATAACATCCTTCCACTGGACGACTCCAACACCACGCCCGCCCCCTGCAACTCCACCTTTAGCCCGCATTACCAACATCTTGATGCGCCTCATGCTAATAACTTCACTACTGAATTCTGTGTGCCGGTAAGTACATTAATTGCATTTTCCTTAATTTACTACGTACGTACTACACAATTTCCTATTACATCTATTATTAGTATAATAATATGAAACAATGCCAATGGTAGTGTTTTATGATCGAGTAAATACGTTCTGTTCTATATTTGTGTGAGTAGCTACTCCATTAATATATTTTAATATAAGCACTAATTAATGTTCAGTTCTTGTTGGGTGACATTAATAATAAATTAGAGTATGTACGTACGTACGCAGTGATCACAGAACATGGATGGGTAACTTTTCGGAATAGTTGTAAATTTGGTGTTGATCGATCGATCATATCGAGTAGAATTAATATACTGACTTCTTTTCTTTGAATCAGTTCAAAGTTGGATCGGATATACGTACAAGTACAAGTACTACTCCATGCCAGTATTTACTTTTAGCTTGCCTCAAACGTCATGGTGTGCACTGTAACTAATTAAGAGCTAGTGCCCTCTCCAGACAAACTCAATGATACCATACACAAATTGAAAAAGGAGAAACACAGGTGTAACTATAATTCAAAATTCATGTGTTAATTTCTTATAAGATTAAACTTCAAAAAACCAAATTAAAAACACCTAATTCTACATTTTTAATAATTCTACTTTATTGTCAGCCTTAAATATCCAATTTAAACTTCTACACCAAGACACTACCAAGCAGTAAATTTTTTAAAAATTTGCAGTATGATGATGTGGAAGAGCTTGAGTGGTTATCGAATTTTGTGGAGGAGGAATCATTTTCAAGTGATGACTTACAACAGATGCATCTAATTCAAGGAATGAAAGCCCGAACTTCGGATGCTTCCGATATCCACCACTACCAATTTCAGCCTCAGAGTACCCGGTCTGGCCCGGTATTTAGTCCCGAAATGACTGTCCCGGCCAAGGCACGCACCAAGCGTCCCCGTCCTGCTCCCGGGAAATGGACCTCCAACCTCCTTGTGATTTCCCCTACCCCGCCCACTAATGCATCAACTGTGTCGTCAGCGTCCGAGTCAGATATCACTATCGCAAAGAAGTCCTTGAAGCCCGGCCCGACGAAGAAGAAAGAGGGCCCGGAGAATTCATCCGGTGGGGATCCGCGTAAGTGCCTGCATTGTGCCACAGACAAGACGCCCCAGTGGCGAACCGGACCCCTGGGACCTAAGACATTGTGCAATGCATGTGGGGTACGGTATAAGTCGGGGCGGCTCGTACCGGAATACCGGCCCGCGTCAAGCCCGACATTCGTGCTGACGAAGCACTCGAATTCTCATAGGAAAGTTCTTGAGCTGCGGAGGCAGAAGGAGATGCAGAGAGCTCAGCAGCAGCAGCATCAGTTCCTGCATCATCATCAACATCAGAATATGATGTTTGGTCATGTGCCATCGAATCCAGATGATTACCTAATTCATCAACACATTGGCCCTGATTATAGGCAGCTTATTTAGCTAGCTAATTATATTACGTACTACATATAATTAGCTAGGAACATGAACAACAGGATTACGTTACATTTTTCTTCACCACACAGACAGACTACTTTCATTTTGTTTCTGTTTTACATTATAGCTGTTTAATTGTTAAATCCTCAATTTTTGTACTCATGTTTATTTTCGATTTGTTTGACCAGAAACAAGAGGGGGAAGAAAAAAAATAGAAAGAGTGTCTTAATGTAATCTTTTTTCGTAGTTTTATTTTGGCCAAAATGTGCCAATTAAAATTTGGATGATCAGTAATTGTTTGATTCCAAATTACTATTATTTTTACTATATAGGTGATTTAGATTATCATCATTAAATTAAATTAAATTAAATTAAATTGTATTCGTTACTCACATGTCTATTCATCCTCAAAGCTCCATTAATTGATCATCGCCTAGTTACAAATTAAAGTAGTACTGCTAGTACCAATCAATACTTATAAGACGAACTATGTGCTATTTACTTGAAAAATTATTAATCAGTATAATGGGCGGAGCTACCTAGGTATATGATTGTAGTAATTAATTAATTTAATTATTATTCGATCCCAATCCGATACATAGTATATTCCCATGCACGTTCACTGCTTAGCCCATGTCGTGCCCATTTACATGCTGCTACCTATAATAAAAATTATTACAATATCATATGCCACTCTGACCTCACGGACAACACCTGCAGGTTTTATTTAATTTCTAACACACCTACCTAGCTTTACCCAACCTCCTTTATTATTTTTATTTTTCGGTTCCTAATAGTAAATATATCCTAGACTAATTAATATTCACCTCGCTAACTATTTTTCTTTTTCAAACATAACATATATACTGGATATATATATAGGTACAAGCTAGAGATTACAACTATGTACAAGAGCTAGCTACCACCACTCATGATTCTCGGCGTATGTGCTCGATAATTAAAATTACTATAATAATTAAGGTTTAATTCTCTTCAATTGATAATTTATTTGGTTTAATTTAGTTTCATTTAATTCAGTTCAATTCTACTTTGTTATACGTTATAATAAACTTTCGTTCAGTTCAATTTAATAAATTTTAATTAAAGAAAATATAGATGAAGTCACCTGCAATTGCTACATGTCAATTGTTTAATTGTGAGAAGCTTTTTCCAGCTACAAAGGAACCGTTTTATATATATATTTTTTCTTTTACAAAACTCTATTACTTATTACTTTTACACTTTTAAAGGAACATGTTTATATATTTTTTAAAAACTTAGATCTTTGATTAATTAGAAGCCAATTAGGAAGTATGAAGTAGTGCAAAAATATAATGTTACACCAATTAATATAAATGCAAGAGACAGCTGCTAATTTGGCACATACAATACTAGGGCTCTGTTCTCTTAAATAAAAATTAATTTAATTTAATTTAATTCAATTTCATTAAATTAAATTAAATTTAATTCAACTTTACTTATTTAATTATAATTTATACTACATTTCATTAAATTTCAGTAAACTTCAATTGAAGAGAACAAATCATTTTAATCCATGATCCATCGAACAAATTGATTTATAATGGACTATTGGACATTATATTAAATAATATTATCACAACCCTTTAATTTTTATTAATGCAACAAGTCGTTGCACTATTACATAATAATGTAGTACGACGTCGCATTATATTAAAATATCTTATTAGGTTTATTTACTTACACATCCTTTATATTTTAATCTTCAAAAAGATATACCAATAACAATCTAAAATTAACCAAAAAATAATTAAATTTTTCAAAAAAACACTCCATTTTACATTAAAAAAGAAACAACTTAAAAAAGAAACGAAGAAGACTGGAGCTCCGGCAACTTCACTGGAACTCCAGTAAACTCGAGATTCCTGGCTGATCTGCCCACTCATGGTGCATGGCATGTCGTGCTGTGGTATGGTACCACCAAGGGCCTGCCTGTGCGTGGAGTGGATTTTTTTTTTTAGCCAGCTGCCTTATTGTTATTATTATTTTTTAAAATTATTTTTGTTTTATTTTCTTTAAAATTTATAAAATATAAATATAAAAATCATATTTTTTCATCCCCTACAAATAGATACTACTCTTGACTATATTTCAACCATTATAATTGTAACGATTTTAAACTCTTAACTAAAAATATATATTTAGACTCATTTACAAATGTAATTTCATTAATTTTAACTTTCAAAACACTCATATAATATGAGAACATATTTTTAAAGAATATCATAAAGACACTATTAGCAATCATGATTTATTTAAATATTAATCATTTAAATATGCTCATATTTTCAGATATTGGCCGCCCACAACTATTTAGGATTGTAGTCACAATCCATGGGGAATGGCCTAATAGGTGAAAGGATGAAACTAAATTCGAAGAATTCAAATGTTTGGGGAAAGAGAAGGAAAGGCTTTAATTTTTGAAGCAGCATCGATGATTTGATTCCAATTTCCATCCATTATGTGCAAATGAACGTGCAAAGTTACTTGGAGATGATGATATAATTATAAATTATAATATACTATATATGTTATGTATATGTTATGTTACTACTTACTACTAGTATAGTATTGTATTTTCAGCAGAGCAGAGCAGATAATGCATGCACGGTGCGGGTAATTAATTAAGCTAACCTTCTGCTGCTTCTTCTTCTTCTAATCTAATTAAATTAAATTAAATTAACCCGCCTTCCCCACTATCTCATCACGTGCTATGCTGTGCTCCTCACGTTGCAACCAATACACTCACTCACTCACATTTCCAATCAAATTTACTACTCAGACTAAATAATTTTGTTCACTTCTTTTTGTCAATATCATTCCACTCAAATTTACTCGTAAATTGTAAATTATTCAATCAAACATATAATAAAATTTTATGAAGTTAAATTTCATTATATGAGATTTAACAATCTATATATAGAAGTAAAGTTAAATATTATTGATCGGAAAAAATTAAATTGGACATTTATTCTGGAACGGAGGGAGTAATAATTAACATAGTTATGTAGTATTTTCCAATTAATTAAGCACAGCAAACATAGTAGTTAATTAGATTACTACATATGATGATATGCAACTACATACAATTACAGACGCGCCTGTCAAGTAGACAATTATATTGCTGTAGAGCTGAAATTCTAACAGCTTTCAAACGAAGATGATAGCTAGCTAGCTAGATGACTAAATTCCACAGTACGTCTCCATATCTTTCTCGAATAGTATAAATACTCAATCAAACAAAATTCTACAGAATTCAATATTCGCAGGCAGATCAAAGTTTAAGGTTCCCATCCATTACCAGAAACAAACCATATAAAAGTGTACATCTCATCTCACTTCTATAAACTTCACTTCATCTCTTGTTATCGAGGGACGCACAGACCTAGTTCTGCAACAACCCAACAACAATCAATACATACATAACAAGATGCTATGCTACGCTATCATCTCCATAAATCATGAATAAACACCAACAATATTCTATACCATGTGAATTGACAGGTAATATATAAACAAAAACCAATAGGACATAATTTCCCATCCTCAAACTCGTATTCAGGCCAAGAAAATAACTTCAGAAATCAATAGGTAAGTTTACTAAAAATATACTCTAATTCCTAATATAAGAAAATACAATAATTGAAAGCAAAGCAGATAGCTTATCAATGTAAGCTCCTTAACTTCTTCAATTTAATCAAATATTCAGAATCCATTTAATTGATCATATTATTCCAATATCCAACATAATCAAGATCGATTAACCTCCTTAACTTCTTCATTACGAGCAATTCACTTGGTGACAACGAAGCGCAGCTCAGTCGATAAGACGTTTCAACTCCAACCAATAGGTCGGGTTTTAGAGTCCCCCTTTAGCCGTTTAAAAAAAAAAAAAAAAAAACGAGCACTTAACTTGGTCTTACTTAAGAATTTTAGTGTTGCCTAGCATTAGGCTTCAACAATATGCCCATACAACTAATTTTTGAGTCTGTTGATAAGTATGCCATAAACATCACGATCCCTAAACAATATTTCTAGAAACTCAAATTGCATCAGATTGTGAGCTTGAGTCATGCCCCGAACTAAGCTTAAAAGTCCAAGATTCTTTGGTGGAGCTATGGAAAAATCATTTGGGAGAATGTGCTAAACACTTCAATTGGCGGTTGTATTGTTTTTCATAATATAAAAACTGGTCTTCCAAAGAATTTCACCTGAGTTCTATAATTCTACATATATTAATTATCAATGCGCCTAGTGAACCGCTCTTGTCAAACTCGTCCAATGGGGCTTCGTGTTTCAACTTTCAAGATAGGTCTCCAAGCTTGGCTCATAAAAAAATTGAACTTTGCCTAATTCAAATTTGTGCAAGACTCAAGCTTATTAATATGGTGGAAGCTCCGAAACTAATATTCGTATTAAATGCAAATATTCACACATATGAAGGATTGGAGACTGCCAAATTGCTATATAAACAGAGATAATAATAACAAGTTGTGGCACACCCTAGCCAAGGGTAAATATACAATCTGAAAAACCTAGACACCAGTACAAAGCAAGAAATTTCAAAATTCAGATTGCTTTCTAGTGCCGGACAATAGAGAGAAAACAAGTAGGCTGGACAGGATTTTGGCTAAAAAAATACGCTAAATTTTCTATAATAAGAAACCACCCGATCTCAAATACTCAATACCATGAGCAATGATGGAACAAATCTAAAAGGGAGGAGTAATATTACAACAGAGAAAAATAACTTTTGGCAGGCTGGTCTTGCTCAGATAAAACCAAATGACTATATATAGGAATAAATAAACAAATGCATGAATAAATCAGCACATTACAAAAAAAATTCTGGCATCTGAAAGATTTAGGAAGGCAGCAGTACATAGAAAACAATAAATTGGCATAGAGTAATTCTAAGGCTCATGCTTTATTCAGGGAAAATATAAACTCTTACTTAAGAAATCGTGCCCAGGGTGTAGACATATCAAGACTAAGGCCATGTTCTCTTCAACTGAAAACTCCTTCAGTTCAGTTTAGCTCTGCTTAGTTATATTTTATACTACAATTCAGTTCATAAATCTCAGTTGAAGAGAACAGAGCCTAACCATTCAGGTGGTTGAGGGGTCGCAACACACTCCTCCATATATTGTAAAGAAATGACAAAAAGGAAACAGAAAAGCCCAGGCATATCAAACAATATAAATTGAATGTGGGAGGACGACGGCATGCAAAAGATTCATATCATCAAGTTTTTCACTAAACAATTATATCCCATTAAAGTACATAATCAATAACATAAATAAATTTGTAAGTGATCAGACCATTTTTTAATTTATGAAATGGGAGCATAAAGAAAAAATTCCTACTCTGAAATCAAATGCTTTTGCAGTGAGAGAGACGAGGAAATGTCTCCTACAAGCTGATAGAAGCTAACAGTGTTAAGGGTTAAAATAAAACAGGGCTGGGATTGTACAAAGATTACCTAAACAAGGTAATCATTGTATTTCCTCATTCAAGGGTTTATACACAAGCTCTGTGTTTGTCCAAGAAAACTAGTAACATGGATCATAGTATGATATCAATCCAAGGATTTTTACTTCCCTAAAATGTAACCATGATACAATAATATGATATCAACACTAAAAACGTAGCACATAACACACGAATAAAGAAGCATGATATAACATGAATGGCTACAAAGCCAAAATGGGATAGCAAAGATACCATAAAATTTTAAAGGGGAGTAAAATCTTCATAACATGAAAGAACATGTGGTTTTCTTACAGAAAAAATAAACAATCTATCAAACTCCAGGATTGGCACTGCAAAGCATACCCTGAGACAGTGACCTGCAGCCTGTAGTATCAGCACCCAGGCAGGAGGTGAGCCTGGCGGAGGATATCGCTGTGTGGAGAGGCAGAAGTGACATTAGAGCTCCCATTTGAGGCATTGACCTGGGATGTAAACAAGAGAGCAAAAATCAAACACTTTGATGTCCACAAAAGCAAAAGCTACATGAACTTGTCAAACCAACAACTATATAGCTCGTTGAATAAAAATAACATTCCAATCTGGAAAATGCAATGCCATGAAATTCAAGATAATTAGGAATAAAAATCAAATCTTGGACCCAAAATCTAAAGGTATCAGATAAATAAAAAAAAAAAAACAGTTGTGAAAGTAGTTGCAAATATAGTAATCGAAATGAGACTAATTGAATGAGTTTGAGTGCAATAGGGTTTGAAGATAAGACCTTGAGAAAAGGGGTGATGAGGAGGAGCATGCGGATTGGAAAGAAAAAATTGGTCTGCTGGAAGGTTTGGCGATCGTGAACTTAACGAGGTTAACCACCGCTGGTCTTGAGATTGCTCTGCAACGAAATGCCATCTTTCAATCCAAATCAATTCGGCTCGGCGAACAAGGTTTTTCAAGAGGTTTAAGAATTTCGGATAATTTCACTTCACTCCTTTATCTTATTTAACATAGCCGCCAACATAATTATTGTCTAACCGTTTATAATATAAATTATTTATATTGAGAGGAACTAGTTAAGTCAATATTTTACTACAGTTAATATAAATTTTATTCATACCATATTAAATCTGCACCCGTGATGGTTTAACTATGAAAGTATTGGTTGTAAATTCGATATATATGAAACAAACATTGATCCTATTTAACACTAATTTTTTAGTTAGATTTTCAGTTCCATGAACATTTTGAGATAAAAACTCGTAATATAAATGCGCAACTTCTTTAACAAGCTAAATGAAAACCTAGCTGGTTTAAGAAATTAATCAAAGTTAATCAAGTTAGTTTATTATAAAAAAAACTACATGACTATCTCTCATCTACATTTTTAGTTATTGGCTACAAAGATTAGTTTCGCTAAACATATATGAGAGTATTCATCTATCGACCTAAGGACTACGAGTATGAACGTAGAATAGAGGTGGTAGGCTGGTAGCTGCTGGTCATTTCTTTAGCAGTTTAGCTTCTCAGTAGTCCCACGTACAAGTTTTTTATGCTGAGTTGAAAACAATTCATTTCTTCTTTCACTACATACAATAGCATATTGAATAGACATCTTCTCCTTTGGTTACCATGCTTCAAAACCGATTAAACAGTTGAAGAATCAATCATCAACATTGACATGTAAATCGAAGATAGACGAGTAACAACACCAGATTGCACATAATTCGACAGCAGTATCCATTTGTTACAATACTAACAAAAACCATGCAAGTGAGAGTTTCAAACTTGACTTGAACCCATAATTTCTGGAACCATACGCTCTGGTACTATAACAATGACCTTTGAAGAAATTCTACAGTAGCTGAGAGTTTCAGTAATGAAGTTTCTACGCTACAGCTACGAAAGAAGCACATATCAATCCACATCAAAGCAGCCGCAGCTTCCCTGTTACTGAATCCACAGCTGATCTGCTTCCTGCATTTGTTAATCTTTCGTTGTACGCAAGGGGTAATAAAATTCGAATCAAATGAAACAGAGTAATGCCATCTCATGTATCAGGTAGTGAAGATAGATTTTCTAACTATAAACGGCAGAACTGTTTGATTTGCAGACTGCTTCACAGGCGTGCAAAAGGTTGAGCATAAACTTTCCATGTTAGGGAAGAAAGGCATTGATCTGGTGTAATTTTTAAGAATGAGGAAATGGTATGCAACAAATATGATACACGATGAGATATGCATGTGTTGCCCTATATGAGATGATATTGTCAAGAACAAACCAGGTCCAATAGCAAGAACTGTCTTTGACCCAGCTGCAACCTACATTAACAGGACTGATTGTTGAGCCACATTCACTATTCAGTTATACAGTGCAAGAAGTTCTGTTCGAACAACATAAGAATGGAATAAGACCTGAGTACGTCCTGCGTCAGCCACAGTGAAAGTTGGAAGGCCAATGCTATCAGCCTCATCCTTCAGCTTGTTCCTTTATAAAGAAAAAAAATGCAAGCATGAATAAGCAGCATAGTTTAGTTGTGAACAGTTGCACCTTTTCCGGATAGTGGTCAACTCAACTCAGAAGATTTGGAAAGATACAAGTCACCTGCTTACATTTCTTGCTGATTCTTGCATGTAACAACTATTTTGGCTTGTCCACAGTGCTCCCATTGCCTCAAAAGAGACCTATGGCTACAGTTAAGGAGTTTTTCATGCAGTCAGCTACCATACATTACCATTATTCGGAATGATAAAATACGGAGCATGAGATTTCATGTACATCCTTGGTATATAAATTGAAAGTATTCCAGAAGGCGACTGATGGGGGTAGTGAGTGCTCTGGACGTTTAGGATGACAAGTAGAGAATAAAATAAAAATACTGTGTATAGTAGCTGAGAAATGGAAGTGAATCACAATGCACGCCTAAACATAAGTTGAATCTCCATTCAGAATTACAGTTGTTGTTTAATTCAGCTAAGTTGGCAAAGTGGAATCTCCATTAAGAATTAGACAGGAGAGGTATTTGTGATCTCCTGAACCAATATTGCATACAAAGAAAATAGCTTCTCCCATTTGCCAGTGTCTCGAATCATGAAACTAGCTAGGTTTTTATTGAGATTTTATTAAGTACATAAGTGGGTAGTGAAGGAACGGTGAGGGGAATAAGTGGTTGAAATTGTAAGTATGTTGAGCTTATAAAGCAATCAAGTGTTGATATAGAGAGGTCTAAGAGTAAGCAGTGAAGGAGAATATATAGTGAGGTAATTAAGGTAAGGACGTAAGGTAACCATCCTTAGTTTGCAAGCAAGCAGCAAATTAGTATACATTCGCATAATAGGCAAGAAGTGAAAAAAAGGAAATGGTGAAATGAAGTTGGCAGAAATTGCAGTAAGTAATTTAAAGAGAAGCAAGTAAATATAAATATATAGTAGTAGTAAAGGGGTGAAGAAGGGCAGGGCACCTGTGAATAAGTTGTGAATACATGGCAGTGGCAGCATCTGCAAAGTAAAGTAAGCAATGGGAATGGAATGTAATGAATGTTGATGATCGATATAAGCAAAAAAATAGAGAAGAAAAGGACAAGAAAATTAATTAAGCATATATATAGGAGTATGTATGTAGGTTTATAAGTATTATGTATGTATTTTAGGACTTACGAGCACACTGAGATGCAATCTTTCCAGTTCCCATCTTGAGGTCTTGCCTAACCACCAATACCTATCAATAAATTACTACTAGTAAATGTACGTAGTAAATAGAAGAAGAATAAGGAAAAAGCGAGCATACCATCTTGAGGTCGTTGTTGGTGGATGACACAAGTGTTGATGATGGGTTTTTGGAGAAGCTACTACTGCTACTGCTACTGGTAGTGGGTTTTTTAGAAATGTTGAATAGAAAGCCGCATACGAAGCCGATTATGAGACCTGGAACCAAGTTTTGTGCCTTGAAATTATCTCCTAAACATTGTTTTTCCTGCATAGATAGGATCATATCATAGGATAGTTATTATTATTATTATTATTATTATTATTATTGTTCGATCACAAACACAAATAAAAATAAAAATAAAACAATGGATGGATACAATACAGAATTACAGATACAGTCATACAGATACACTAGTAGTAGTAATTATATACTCCAGAACATAGAGAAGAAGAAGATAGATATGCATATGTAGGTTAATTAATTGAATTAAATTAGGTTACCTTGTTCTTCTTGGATGATGATTGAGACGGACTAGTTTTGTTGCTACTACGCGGCATCAATCCGGCCCGGCGGTTGGTTGGTTCAATTTTACTAGTAGTAGAGTACTTATCTATCTATCTATCATACCAAACTACCAAACCAAACCAAAATGGTGGTGGAGATCAGATTACAACATAACCTCCCTCCCCAATTACGTACTACTGTACTAGCACTAAATTGCTCTACTCAAACTAACTCCCTCACCTCACCTGCTCACTCAGCTCAGCTCAATCACACTTCACAAAGATAAGAAGAAGAAGAAGAACAGCACGACGTCGTTACTATATTTTCTTTTTCGTTCATGGGCTGCCTCCAAACATCAATTCAATTCAATTCTATTCTATTATTGCCCGGCCCAATTCAACTCCATTACAATTGGGCCTACCCAACCCACTGCATATCATCATCATCATTCCCTATAATACACCTTCCTTCCTTCCATCATATTTTTTTTTTCTCCGGAAAACTTTAACCATAATTGACCTTCAAACTATACGATATAAAAATATAATAAAATTATAATATAAAAATATATTTTGTTAAATATAACTTTTTTTATAATTTCCATGTTGCCAGAGTAATCTACGGTCAAACATTGAAATAAAAATTCTTTTTAAACAACTTTTATAACATCATTAGTATGTTACGTGACTTATACTACTACCACTACTACAAACGGGAACCGGATTTGAGATGATATGATATGATATGTGGGAAGGGAGATACCAATTACTTACGTACCTACAAAACCAAGTCAAAATGAAATGACAGCTACTTTGGTTTGGTTTAACTTAAAATCATGCATTTCTTTTCCCATACACAATCCCTCACGTGTCCCCTAATTCATCCCAAAGAATATACGGACGGACGGATGGACCACTATTATAGGTATTAGCGGATCACCACATTTAAACTACATTTAAATCCCAAATCCATACCATATATCGATCCTGTCGATAACATTAATATTCATTTGCTACACTAGCCAAATCCAACAGTACCTTCTACCCTCTTCCTAAATTCATGGAATCCCTTGCCTCAACCTCATCTTCCCCACCAGAGCTCCACCGCTCCAACCCCAACCACTTCTCTGACCGCCTCGTCCGTGCAATTTCCCACCGTCTCCGCCTCCTTCACCGTGCCGACACCCTGTTCTTCATCCTCGGGGCCACCGGCAACGTCTACACCGTAAACATCTCCTCCACCCCTACATGCACGTGCCCTGACCGTGCCACTCCATGCAAGCACATACTATTTGTCTTAATCCGTGTGCTCAACATCCCACTCGATGACCCCTGCCTCTGGCGTCACATGCTTCGACCGTGTCAGCTCGACCGCATACTTAACCAGCCTACCTCTGCTGAGGCACTTGCAAGCGCTGCCCTTAGGGTAAGGTTTCAAAATATGCTCACAGAGTCGAGACCCGGGGATTCTCGGCTGCATCAGGAAGTGGCAGCTGAAGGCGGAGGGACGTGTCCAGTGTGTTTGGAGGTGATGGGGAAGGAGGAGAAAGTTGTAGGTTGTAGAACTTGCAAGAATGTTATACATGAGGAGTGTTTCTTGGCTTGGAAGCGGAGTTGCCGAAGGCGGTCGCTTACTTGTGTGTTGTGCCGTGCAAGGTGGCAGAATGTCCGCGGTGCCGATGAGCCCCAGAAGTATATGAATCTGTCAGCCTATGTTGATGAAGATGATTTTATGGATTTGTTATGCAGTTAGATTGTTGATTAGTTAGATAATTAAGATAGGTATTAATAACGTGCACATAACGTAACGTAGTTTTCTAATCTATATATAAAACAATTTGTACATATGTTAACCAATTTCAGTTTTTTCATGATTTAGAAAGATTATTGAAAACAGAGCTAATTTGTTCCTTGTGATCTTACTCTGTATTGTACACACAAACTTACATAAAACATTAGTGATAATGATGATACTTGATCACACGATGAGATATGCATGCGTTGCCATATATGAGATGATATTGTCAAGAACAAACCAGATCCAATAGCAAGAGCTGTCTTTGACCCAGCTGCAACCTACATTAACAGGACTGAGTTGTTGAGCCACATTCACTATTCAGTTATACAGTCAAGAAGTTCTGTTCGAACAACATAAGAATGGAATAAGACCTGTACGTCCTGCGTCAGCCACAGTGAAAATTGGAAGGCCAATGCTATTAGCCTCATCCTTCAGCTTGTTCCTTAATTTATAAAGAAAAAAAATGAATAAGCAGCATCATTTAGTTGTGAAAAACCTTTTCCAGATAGTGGTCAACTCAACTCAGAAGATTTGGAAAGATACAAGTCACCTGCTTACATTTCTTGCTGATTCTTGCATGTAACAACTATTTTAGCTTGTTCACAGTGCTCCAATTGCCTCAAAAGAGACCTATGGCTACAGTTAAGGAGTTTTTCATCTGAAATTAAAAATTCAGATTGCTTTCTAGTGCAGGATTCCGGCTCTACAAATACACTGAAATTTTCTATAATGCGAGAAACAATTTGTAAAAGAATAAATAAAGAAACACCCAATCTCAAATACTCAATACATGACATGAGCGATAATGGAACGAATCTAAAAGGGATGAGTAATATCATAACAGAACAACATAACTTTTGGCAGGCTGGTCTTGCTCAGATAAAAGCAAACGATTCTAAATATATAGGAATAGATAAGCAAATGCATGAATAAATCAGCGCATAACAAAAATGCTCTGGTATCTGAAAGATTAAGGAAAGCAGCAGTACTGCATTCTACATAGAGTAATCTAAGGCTTATGCTTAGAAGAGCAACTGAATGATGAAGTCAACTTGCTTGATCGACAAAAAAAGTCATGAGGCATATAGTCTGTATCATCCTAACTTTCTAAGGCTTATGCTTAGAAAGCAGCAGTACTACATTCCTAACTTTGTAGATCATGCCTGACGTATCATCCAAAAGTGAGATACACCTTCTAATTCAAAGTGAGTACTAATTTGAATTAGGTACTTGCAACAAGTGGTTTCCTTCTGACAATAGTTTAATTAGAGCGAAGAGAAACATGCCATATACTAGTAGCAGATTATAGCATGTAGAAGGGGACACCACACCCAAGGGCGGAGATATAGTTGGGCTAGGTGTGTCTCCAGCCACACCCGATCCCCACTTTTCATTATATATATGATACTTTTTATTAATTAATTTCATTTAAATTTTAAATTTTATCATGCATACTACTAAAATTTTACATTTATAAATTTTATTTAAACTTTTAATTTGTAAAAAGTTAGATTTATGGCCACGGTGTATAGTATTTTTGGGTATAAGTAGTGTAAATTTTTAATCGAATTTTCACCGTTTGTTTTTATAGTCACAACTCACATGTTAGTTTGGTTCCTGGCTCCGCCCCCGACCACCCACCACACCGGTTTTAAACAACAATAACAACAGTGAGAGGTAAATGAGCAGGTGTATGCATGCCAGTATTGGTTGAAACCGAACCGATAGATTTCACTTAGCTTTTTCCCAAAATTGAAGCTGTGGAGACAGTTGATTCCAGCTTATTATCTGAAATCTAGTTCCATTGGTTTGATCACACACAACATCTATGATCATCAGTCAGAAGTAAAACGAATATTGTATAGATAGAGATCTAGTAGAGCAGCAGCAGAAGATTAAATGAAGTCAAGGATCAAAATTGCAAAACGATCCCGCCAAAAAGACTTCTAGAACGTCCTCTTTGAATGTATTTTACTACTATGAAATTCGAAGGACTATTCACAAAGATGATCAGTCTTGCCAATGTCCCTTTATTAATGTTAGACTTCTCACTAATTCAAAGTAGTAATATAAAACACAATAGTGGGTGTGTGTGGAAGAAGAGATTTTTGCTCAATTTGGTTGATCACAGTACAATTCCACCAGAATGATCAAAATAGCCAATTCTCACATACGGCGTGCGTGAGAGACACCCCTCTTTTCCTTTTCATTCTTTTCTACTGAGAATTCTCATCTTATGTCTTTTCATCCAAATCAATTTTGTAGCCCGCAAAAACAAATTAAATTTATAAAACTATACCATCAATTTTTTTATCTTCCTCTGAACTTCATGACGATATAAATTATTCTAGATTTGGATAATATATGGATCGAATCTAAGGGCGAAGTAGGCGGGCTCGCATGAGCCCGTCGAAGTTAGGTCCGGCAGCCGGTGCTCGATTGCTTATCGATGGCGCCGCTTCCGTAATTGCTAAACCTTCCAATCTATTTTGATGCACTTCACCATAAAGTTGTCTATATGTAAATACGCCAACCCTAGGTCGACATATCATTTTAATATGTTTTCAAAACGTTTCAATTGATTGAGAATTACCTATTACTTCCTTCATCTCGTCCCATGTTTTCCACATTGACTTTTCGCATACAAACTTTTTCAAAATTATCAAATTAATTTCAAACTACAAATGTAAAATGTTCAATTAACTTATATTATCTAACTTTAGTCCTTGAAGTATCATAATACAATTTGATCGAGTATTTTACATTTGTTATAATTAATTTATAGTCAAAATTAAAAAACTTTATATGCAAAAAGTTAAAGTGAGAAACATAGAATGAAACGAAGAAAGTACTATATTAGAATGGGTATGAAAAGAATTCGCATAGACATCACTTTATCAATATGCCCACAAAAGAATCACTAAGCACCAAAGCATTAATTTAACTTGTTAAACTTGTAACATCAATTTTAACAAAATATTTAGTGAGATATGAAATACGCTTCACACATATAGTGTATGACGCTGCTTCTAGTTTATAGATAGATAGATTCATTACTATCTGATTGCCCTTCTTCTTACCTCTTCAAACTCACTACTTGCTCTTTTATTTTTCATCCATACCCTGCTCTGCCCTTGTAGTTGATTGCTCATATTTCTATACCTGTTTTTGGCTTCTTAATCTTCAGTACATGCATGTTTATAATACTTCTCAGAAATGCATTTAATCTCAATAAATGTGTTTGGTGTGTATGTGATACGTACTACACCAATGACATCTGATTAGTGCACACATGTAACGTGCATTTGCTTGACAGGAATGTTTTTACAGAGAAACAAACGTACATTACTCGGTACAAAATATTTGTTTGATGGACCTATATAGTACCAGGTTTCTTAATATCAAGAACTATAAACAAAGACACACGCGCACACGCTGAATTAGAATACAGTACTAAAGGCAAGCACAGACAATAGAAATTCCTGCTATGCTGCAGCTTATGAGTTATGACTCTATGGCAGTCCAGTTATTCTTATGACATAATCATGTATTCACATGAGAACCAAGAATTGGTAAAGTTCTGGTTCCCATTCATTTCTTGGCTACCCAGCATCCATGCAAACCGTATGGAAGACCATAAGGGAACTTGGCCCTGGCAATTTCTTCAAATGTGGAGCCGTCAAGTATCAATGCGTATCCATCATCATTGCTTCCACTGATTATTGATATCACAACTCCTGTACATTGGAGCATTTTAGGCATTTGAATTTTGAACCATTTGTTTCAATTAGTATTTACAAATTCTAAATAAGCTACCATCATCTTCCTCTGTTGCACCAGGTCGAGGCACAAAAAAAGGTTCGGATGGTATTGTGCCCTCATCATACCAGTTCTTTGCCTTCTTCTCAACCAAGTCAATCTGCAAGTATTAGGTAAATTGTCGTCATCAACTATGTAATACTAAAGTATCAGTTGGATTGATTAATGACTGGATTTTGATGAGGATTCTAGTTAATGTGTGCACCTTTGTCAGGGTGTTAGGAAAGTTACAAGGTCTTTCTGCACCACAGGCATAAGCATATCTGTACTTCTTTCCCAAGAAATTTGGGTTAATGCTGCACATATCCATTCCTTTCCCGTGTTCGTTTGGATCCAGTGCTGCCTCTAAACTCCCGAACGGACTCCCATCCATAGGAATTTTGAATCTCCCAACCCTGTGAGGTGAATTACCTATGTATAAGTATGTGACTCCTTTTGTACTGTAAAAATCTTTTCATGGAGTATATAAGAATAAAATTTGCTATTGTGTATCTATCATATGAGTCAAGCATAGTTGTATTTACTAGATTGATCAGATAAAACTCATGAATTAAATGTAGTTGTATCCGTCATATTTTCGTTGTGTATCTTTAGATTTTTTAAAATGAAAAGCTTCTTTTTTTTTTGGTGAAAAAACATAAAGCATTTTAATCATGCATAAGAGAAGTATAAGTTGTACAGTAGTAGTATATTTTAACTATGTCATTTTGAGTACTGAAAAGGATGTACCTTGCATCTGGTAGGACATCTTGGCCAGTGAAAGACCGGAGCTCTTGCAGGCGAAGCTTCTGCAAGATTGTGGTATCTGCACTATGTTCACAGCAATCCGCAATCACAGCAGTCACTCTTCCATCCTCGTCTTTCTCCTCGTATGCGTTGATGAAATGGAATGTGACATATAGAGGAACTTCCACACTTGCAACCTTCACATTCCAACATAGTTATGTTTCCACCATAAGTACGTTTTGTAGGACTAATTATATATAGGACTTGTACTGAGAATGATTCTGCAAGGCCACTTTTGGCATTTCCTGAACAAATATAAGCTTGAGTTAAGAAACTTACAATTTTGCCACTAGCTTTGCACATTACATGCATGAAGCCTTTAGACTCTGGGTGCCACTCAAACTTGTACAAGGGAGTTGGCTCTGCCTTGAGCAGATTCTGTGCACAATACCTAAGTGGCATCTCAGGTACAATCACATAGTGCTCCGTAACTGGGAACGAATGGACCCAACCTGGTGCAGGGCCTCCCCGACAAGCCACCCGGCCCATCACCTTCCTCTCATTAGTCCCAGGTTCCATGCTCACCACAAGGTACCCCGGGTTTATTAAATCCGGTATCAATGTTAAAAACTCACTATCCGTGACGATCGGGTGGGCCGAGTGAATCAACCCGCCCAAATTGTCGGTATACTCAAACTTTCCAACGGTGTCCAGGGTGTCAGGGTCCACGATGATAGATCCTTTAATGGTCTCCGTCAAGCAGACAACCCGGCCATCACCCAACTTAACGACTCCGGTGTTTGAGTTGTCTGTTAATGATGCACCTGAGAAGAGCTTAGCCATGTCACCCATGTAGGACAAGAAATTATCGGTTTTTGGGACCTCGGAGAACTCGCGGTAACAAACTTTGTTGTTCTTTTTGGCAGCCTTATATGCCTCGGACTCAATCTGGCGATGCGCCATGACTAACTTCCCATTCTCGAAATGGAGCCGGACAAGGGTGGCGTAGCCGTCAAATAGGTGGCGGAAGTTGTAATCTCCTAGATGCCATAGTCCAGGGCCGTTCCTGAGATACGTTCCATTCTGAAGAGACAAATTAAGTTACCAATATTGTATTGTACTAAATATATAATATATGTTATTTGGTGTTGGCGTGACATATATACATACATACGCAATTGGACATACATGAGAATTGAGATTTACATTAATCAATTAATTAGTAAAAGACACGTCATTGGAGATCTTGATCTATATTTTAAAAAACAATTGTAAGTTCTTTGAATATTTATTCAGATAAGAATTGAACATATCAACCTAGTAAGTTTGGAGATTCCCATGATCGATCATTGCTTATCAAATAATCATGTCTGAAAACAATAAACTAAAAAAATAAAAAGTAATTCTCAGATATATGATTTAATTTGTTTCACCTACTAGCCTAAGTTGAAACATATATATGCATACGCACCAGCCATAGAGGAATCTGTCCTTGAACTTGAAGCTCTCCCTGCCATCTTTCTTGCTTAACACTAGTCCACGCCACGAGCTTGGTGCCGTCGTCATCTTGCCTTGATGATGGAGGAATGACAGGTGTTGGAGGTCTTGTCGCGACATTTTTAACAACTAATGAGCCGGTTTTACACGATGATATTCTGTTCCCAGACACCATCATATCTCCGTAATAGGAAGATTGATGCTTTGCATAGCCTGTTTTTGAGTAGCTGCAGTTGAATTTGATGGCTGAGAATGCCAAAGAAGCCATTGATGATATTTTTTCTTGCAAGTAAAAATTTACATGTGTAAGATACTAATCGATCGAGTATACCACTTGCCACTTGCCACCATGTATTTATAGTGCAAACTAACTTTTTCTTGTGATTAATAATTATTTTGTTGTTTAACTTTGGTATCCAGAGGTGTAGAATTCCTCAACACTATAGGCCAATGTTTTATTTTAAGTATTATCGATTGAGTACTTTCCAATTTAAGCATTATCAATACGCTCAAGATTAAATAACACAATTAACTTTTAATTAGAATTATTCAGATTTTAAATTCATTACGAGTTCACAATTTATTTCATAACACAAAGTCTCATAAGAGACTGTCTTTATCAAAAGTCGGTCCATGTTACCAATAAATTCACCATGTTATTAGTGAAAAATACTAAGTTTTATTGTAATATGGAAAAACTTATATTGAGAATATGAATGTTTTGGTATAGATTCATTTCTAAATAAATTATTTAGAAACTGTATTTTAGGAGACTTGATTATTTTAATTTTATATTAAATGTTTTTTGAAATTTGTTGAAAATGTTATGTATATAAGTATGTTGGTTGTGTTTCAGTGTTTTAACTATTAAGGCGACTCCAAAAGAATGGAGACAAATCAGGTGTTTTTCTCCCCCTGCTAGTATATACTAGGAGTGCTATATATGGTGGAATCTTTCCCTAAGAAAAAAAGTTACAAAAATTGGAGAGTTCTGGCATAGATTTTCCCAAAATTTACTATATCACACTTCTAGTCTAGTAGGTGATAGGTTCCCGCTATCTCATCTAAAAATTCAAAGTTATAAAAATGTGTTGAATTCAATTAGTTATAATAATACTTCAAGACCTCTTGACGACCGTAACCAATTTCAACTTCATTATAAAGGTCATTCGAGTGGAAAGTTTAATATTGAGTGGAGATTATGATCTCTGTAGAGATTCGAACTTCACTATAAAAACAACGAAATCGCGACGAAAGCTATTCGCAGGTAACTTAGCCACGAATTAGTAAGGTTAGCGACGAATAAATGAAATAAAGAAAAAAAGAAAATTACATTACTGACGAATAAATTTATTCGTCGGTACTTACCAATGAATAATTTTATTCGTCGGTAAATGTACTGGCTTGGAGAAAATGAAAAAATATAAATGAAAAATTACATTGCCGACGAATAAAAAATTATTCGACGAATAAAATTATTCGTCGGTACCGACGAATTATTTTATATGTCGGTAGGTGTACCGGCTTAGAGAAAGTGAAAAATGATAAATGGAAAATTTTAGCGACAAATAAATTTATTCGTCGCTAATTTTGAATTAAAATAAAAAAATTACACGATGGATGATTCTCCGTCGCTCCAGTTCTGTTTTATTAAAAAAACGGAGCAGAGAACTCATTTTCCCCAAATCGTTTCTTTCTCCTCTTCTCATTCTCCAATTCGTTTTTCATGTGTTTTGGCTAATTCTTCACGTTTCTTTACAATCTTGGTATCAATTCGAAGATCATGGAACAAGGATCTCGTATCTTCCAACAACTTCAAATTTCATCCACTATTTTGTCCGGAATCAAGGTATTTTGGCTAAAAACCTAACTTTTCGGAATTTAATCAATTTATTGATTTGTTAAGTATTTATGTTGAATTGGTTGGAATCATATGAACTATATAGCATATGTTACGTATTGTATGTGAAATTACTATATTGATTGTGAATTTGATTATTTTGTGATGAATTATGATATTTTCAAGTATGTAGCTAATATTTTAGCATATGTAGTAGGATTATGATAATGTAGTTAAGTATTTGGGAACCCTATTTTTTTTGACAAATTTAGTTATGTTGTTGATTTGGACTAATTTAAATCTTAAGTATATCAAATGAGTACAATACTAGTTAATTAGTCTAATGTTAATATTTTGTTAATTAACTTGGAGATGTGTAATTGAG
>JAYMSP010002630.1:0-23204 GCA_036897095.1 Plantago elongata
AAGTATGAACTTCTTCATACTTCATTCTTGAGACTTTGAAGGTCGAGACTACGTTCTCCCAACCTCACATACGTAAAGTTCGTACCCCGGTTTGTCTTAGGCAAACCGGCCCAAAAGGGTCTAACCCCTTCCACTTGTTTCAGGAGTCTAGTGACGTACTTCCTACCATTGCGACGGACACCCTGCTAGTGACGGCCACAAGTGACGTAGCGACGGCACTTTGACGTAGTGCCGGCCCCAATGAAGTAGTGACGGCCCCGTGACGTTACGGCGGTCATCTTACCTAGTGAAGGACTTTCCTAACGAAGTACAAACATTCCTTACGACGGCCCCTTTCACCTAGCAACGACCCCATGATGTAGCAACGGCCCAGTGACATAGCGGCGACCCTCTTTGACGTAGCAACGTCCCCAATGAAGTAGTGACGGCCCCGTGACGTTACGACGGCCCTCTTACCTAGTGAAGGACTTTTCTAACGAAGTATAAACATTCCTTACAACGGCCCTTTGACGTAGCGTCGGCCCCAATGAAGTAGTGACGGCCTCGTGACGTTACGGCGGCCCTCTTACCTAGTGAAGGACTTTCCTAACGAAGTACAAACATTCCTTACGACGGTCCTTTGACGTAGCGTCGGCCCCAATGAAGTAGTGACAGCCCCGTGACGTTACGGCGGCCCTCTTACCTAGTGAAGGACTTTCCTAACGAAGGACAAACATTTCTTACGACGGCCCTTTGACGTAGCGTCGACCCTAATGGTATAGCGATGGCCCAAGTGACGTAGCGACGGCCCCATTGACGTGGCGAAGGCTACTTGTGAAGTATCACCAAGTGACGTAGCGAAGGCCACTTGTGAAGTATCATCAAGTGACGTAGCGAAGGCCACTTGTGAAGTAGCACACAAGTGACGTAGCAAAGGCCACTTGTGAAGTAGTATCAAGTAATGTAACGACGGCCTCCTAAATCCCCGAAGTTCATAGTGAGGGCCACGCGAACCATGTTGATTGGAGGCCTACTCTACTCACTCCGGACGAAGGCCCTTTCCACTCTACTCCGAGGGCCTACTCTACTCATTCCTGACGAAAGCCTTTTCATCCGAACGAACCTTAGACCAATTGAGGCGAACCAAGACGGACTAGATTCTACCTAATCCACGAACCTTGACTTAGCCCGATTTATACCGTATCAAGGTATTTGAAGTGTATTTTAGGTCAAATCACGTTCAATCCGTCCCAGATATCACCGCAGCCTGCAAATGAAGCTGTGCCTTTAGTCTTGAGTATGAGGGATTAATTGTGTATTCACTGTTTGTTCTATTTCCCAAAAATTTCAAATTTCATCTATTAATCCTAGTTCTAACTCTTTCTATTATCAAAATTCAAATAAGCTCTTATCCAATCCTTATTATATTATCTATTTCTTCCATTATCTCTCAAAATTCAAAAACCTCCATAGACGACCATGGAAACGAGATGAATTCACTGTTCAGTGAATCAGACCATTTTCTACCTCCAGGAACCTTGATACTCCACCAAATAGAAGGGAGGAGGAAGGCGGCAGATCTACATATGGAAGAGGGCAACACAAGAGTGAGAGGAGAGAGAGCTTACCGGAGAATTTTATGATTAGTTCGATACTTGGGCTAGAAAAACAGTTCTCTCTGCGGGCGTTTTGGAACAACGTCTGCGTTTCTCCAACAACACCTGTGTAAGCCTCCCGTAAGTTGTTGTATCTCGAGTCTTCACCGATTTTGAGTTGCGGGATCCCGATTCGCAGCAAGGTGTATGGTGCCGCACTCTTACTTGTCTGTACCATAATATTAGTGAAGAGAACTTGGTTTCTGCTTCTTGATTTTAACTTGTCAACAATGTAACTAATTGTGGGTGGTATATTTGATCTCTGTTTCATCTACTTTGGAGACCGTCAATGTGAGAGTTTTGAGTGTAATTTTGTTATGCCTTGTTCTTGGACCGCCCTTGTTGGGTCCTTCTATGGTCGGATTTAGGCATCCAATCAAATATAGAAACAAATCTACGATTCACTAATTCACAAATCAATTTCTTTTTTTCATTAATTGTAAAAGATTAAAATACCCATAAAATTATAAAATAATAAATAATATAATTAATTTAAAATGTAATTAAAAAATAAAAATATATATAATAATTAATTAATGGATCGGGCCATTACCATGGGTGATTCGGCCCAACAAGATTCGTCAGGCCCGTTCGGCACGACCCGACAAGATTCGCTTGACCCAGTGGCCCGGCCCGGTCCAAAATTGTACATTGTCTATATATTAAGAATAGATGAATAAATATGATGTTAATAAGATTTAAACTCACAACCTCTTAAATTATGCAGCACATCAAAAATCAATTGGAGAATCTCACAATTGATCTACTTTCTTTATATATATGTATATAAACACACGCTTGGTGGTATAAACACACACTTTGTAGATCTTAAAACATCTACAAAGTCAAATGCATATTAGAATCTAATTAAAGATGAGTATCATAAGCTAAATCATTTTTTGATGTTTTAAAAAGAAAATTCTAATATTTGCAATGACGATAATTCATAAATAGCACGTGATTTTTTTCTCTTCTAGATACAATATTATTATTACATTGTTTTGGACAAATTTATCATCAATATCAAATTTAATTACAACAATTAAATCATTCTCTATGCGGAAAAAATAATCACGTATTTCAGGAACAAACATATATCTTCTTGGGTACATGATGTCTCATCTTATCATTCAGCTACAAATATTTTGACTAAATAACCCGTAAATTGACACCGAGATCGTGATCAATAGCTCATCGATCAGAAGCAAACATCTAGGCAGCAGCAACAACATAATCCAGCAAGACTGCAACATGGCAACAATATGGTGTTATGGTTAAGTAAAAGAGACTACATGTCTTGCAAATAATGAATTACACTACTTGTACAATGTACATCACCTGATGTTAATATATATGTAGATATATAGATGAAGACATGAAGCACTTACATTCCTTTCAAACAACCATCGCCTCTGGATTGCGTCTGAACTGGAGCATTTCCTTGCTCGTTTCCGTCATTTGAAGGGTAGCCGATAGACGGGGGTGCCATCACATATTGGTTGGTATAGCCGTTCGCCTCAGGAGGAGGATACGAGGTTGGAGGTGCAGAATTCGCAGTTGTTTCAATAAATTAAAAGCATAGATGATCAAGTTAATATACTATACTGCAGTAAATGAAAGATTGATAAGAGTACATGAACTCGTTAATTCATCAATCACCATTCTTATAAGTAACACTAGGTACCAGGGAATTGATTTTGTTGATTGTATTGGTTCATGGTGAGTTCCGGAGAAAGTGTTTGGGCTGAGGTCTCGTCTATGCGTTTGAAAGCACTAGGTGAATAAACTATGTGTCCTTTGGAAGAATTGAATCGTAAGCAGAATGGGAAGATGAAACCGCACGGCTACTGGCACGAAGCATGCCAAAACTTCTATTGGAGCTTTGGTTTGACTTGGATCAGAGCTCCTCCGTTGAGATTTGTTCTTCTATTTTAAATTTGGGTTTTCTTCGATAACTTTTCCCTTTTTAAACTGCTAAAATTACAACTACTTTAGTCGTATACCAACACATCTTTACCTCTTAAACCACCTTATGCCTCCTTTCTTCGATAGCTTTTAGTTCTCTTCAATTTCTTTTTACGGATGATTTGGTGTTTCCTCAATTTTTAAAAAAAGTTATTTTGATTTCGTTATTCGAGTGATGAAATTGATTTGAATAAATATACTTTGATGATTTTAAGTTAAAATATCAATCTTTTAAATTAAAGTAAGTAGACTAATTGTAAAACTATTATAATATTAATACATATTATTTATAATATATAAATAAAATTGTTCTGCATTTAGTAAGTGTAAAATTTATGTTTGACAACCCACAATAAACCACCACATCAACGAAAGAAACCTTCAATAGAAAAGTAACACCGAACACTCAAGTTGTTTCAAGTTACATATTTCATTATGTATCGAGGCTCGGCGTGGTTTGAGTAATTTTAAAGAAAAGGAAATGAAATAAAAGGAAAAAATAATTTTCCTCCGTTTGTTTCAACAGAATTTCAGAAAAGAAAAAAAGAGAATCATAAAACTTGGAAAAGTGAGTAGAAAACGTATAAGTTACTACCAATCAAATCAAAATAATTTCCATATTTATCCACTTCTTCTCTCACTTCAATCAACAGATACGGCTCTAATTTCATTCAAACGTTTCTTCCAACTTCATGAAAAAATCCATCTCCTCCAAGATTAATTATTTTCCTTCCAATATCTAGCTATATACACGATTGTGCCCCAACTTCAGTTTACCCTACTAGTAATATGAAAATGTTGCTTTTCTTCATAGTCCCTCAACAATCTCTTGTTGCTCAGCTTGCTCTCCTTCAAAATCTTAAATTTGAATTCAAAATGACTCACCCATCCAAATATTTGGAAGACTTGTTCCCTGAAAACTAGAATTTCCATTATTAATTAATGTCATATAGCCACGGTTAAATAATAAAGTGTATTTATGAAATAGTTTATTTTTAGTAATGAGATAATAACTACCAAATTTCTTTGAAAAAATTGAAGTATGCCAAACAACTCAAGAAAAAAGGAAAAGGGAATTTCCCGAACCATTTTCCAAAGGAATTTAATTTCCTTTTCATTTCCTTTCCTTTCTTTTGGAATTACTCAAACCATGTAGAGCCTGATTAATTTTTGGAAAAGTTCATATGTCTTATTTAAAGATGTTTGTATGTTTTACTTGTTATCCTTATGCTTTAATCTTTTATATATTTTAATATGTTTTTATACACAAAGTCATAAGAGACGGTCTTTAAATAAATTATCTAAAGACATAACTATATTACAATTAACTAATTTACAGTAACATTGGGACAATTTTCACAGATCCGGGTAACCTAATACGGCCCAGACTAAATTCCACTTGGTATAAATAGGGTTTTATTTGGAAGCCTTTTCTTTTCTCCTTCTTTCTTCTTCTTTCTTCGTTTCTTCAGCCCTAGTTCATCGTAACTACTCTAAACTGTGCGATTTTTTTTCGAGATTTCATTGTTTATGCTCCATCGTGTTCTTTTCGACCTCAATTTTGTTCAATTTCAACCTCGATTTGTTGTTGTCTTCGTCATTTTTATGCTCCGTTAGGGGTTTTTGGGGTTTGTGGGTTTGATTTTGTGTTTTTTCTGAGTTCTACAGTTATTTTGTACTGCGATGGTTGATAAGATTGGCAACGAAGGCTTTAAGGTTATTAATCAAAATTGCAAGCGGAATTCATTGTCCAACGCTGAAGGTATTTCCTTACTTCGTAGTTATTCATGTAATTTTTTTACTGGTGTTCTTTTTTTTTTTACATTTTTTGCGGTTGTAAGAACAGTTGTTGTTGTGAGAACACGAATTCTATGTTTATTTGGGAACATGGTTATTTACTTGGGAACATAGGTCATTCGTTTGGGAACATGGCGTGTCATTACGTTTACGTGTTGATGCATTATACAATATATGTTCGTGGTTTTTTTTTTTTTTTTTTGGAATATGTATGTTATTGTATGAGAACATGTAATTTATCTGGGGACTTGGCTTGTTGTTTTCTAGGAACATAAAGTTTATGATTTAGTTTTGTTTCATGTTTTGGTTTTGTTAATTTTTATTTTTGAGAGAACATGATTTTTATGCGTGGGAACATGGGAGATTTCTCTGGTAACATGGCTTGTTATTTTTTGAGAACATGAATTCCATGTTTTAATTTTATGACTATAAGGTTGAAGATAAGATAAAGAGGAAGGAGGCAAATGCATTAACAGAGAAGGAGGTCGAAGCATCAAAGGAGACGGAGAAGCATCAAAGAAGATGGAGGTTGAAGCATCAAAGAAGACGGAGGCCAAAGCATCAAATGAATCATATTTCTTGAAGGAATGATGTGAAGTTGATAGAGTTAAGAAGGAGGGAAGGTAAAATGTACCAAGGGGAGGAAGGAAAGGACTGCTATGTGACATTAGATTTTAATTTGTGAAGATTGTTTTTGTATTAATTACCTTAATGTTAGGTAATCTTGATTTAGTGTATTGAGCCCATAGTGTAATAAGTTGAAATCATGGTGTAATATATAGATATCATGGTGTTATATGTTCAGATTAATGGTTCTAAAGAAAACTTCATAACATAGTTTAATCTATTGCGATCATTTGCAATAAGTTGAAATCATAGTGTTATATGTTGAGAGATCATACTATTCAAGAAAACATGAGAATATAGTTTAATACATTTAAATGATGATGTATTAGATCATGGTGTAGATCAAGGTATAATATGTTGAGATCATAAAGTAATATGTTGAGATTGTTGGTTAATATATTGAGATCATGGTGTTATACGTTGAGATCATGCTTTAATTTGTTGAGATCATCACAAAGATGTTTGCGAACATGGTTAACATTCATTTACATCATATTGTACTAGTGTTCATACATATATACGAAAATAAAGGAACATATAACTCCTCATCTTCTTCTTCAAGTTCAAGTTGATGAATTGGTAACCTTCATCAACAAATAACCCTTGATACATTAATATCTACCAATCACAAACTGTAAAAAAATTCAACGTGCAACACCATCATTTTTTATACCTGCAAGGGACATAACTATCTTATCAAACAAACTGCATATATTATGGTTCAAATAACATAGAACATGAAATGTTAGCAAACAAATGCATTATGTTGGCAACTCAAATGCTACATTACAATCATGGGTTAAACTGCACAAAACGTGGAGAAAATAGCAGAGAACATGTAATGTCATGCACACAAATTACTCTTGATGGCATATCAACTACTATATTGTTATCATGGGTCAAACTGAAAAAAACATGGATAAAAGTGCAGATAACATGGAATATCATGCAAATAAATTATTCATAATGGCATAGCATCTATTACATTGTAGTCATGGATCAAACTGTAGAATCACAGATCAAATAGCAGAGAACGTGAAATGTCATGAAAACAACATATCAACCACTACATTGTAATCATGGTCAAACTGCATAAAACATGGGTCAAATACCATAGAACATGAAGTATACTACAAATACAATTTTTATATGCACATAGCACAACTATTTCATAGCAAATATAATGAATATTACACATAACATAGGCAAAATAGTAGAGAACGTGGGCTACACTGCAAAAAAAAAATCACACGAGCTGAGCAACTATTTCATATCAAACATAGTGGATGTTGATGAGAACATGTGGTATATTGGTGAGAAGCTGGTACATATACATAAGAGCATGAGGCGCACAGTAAAAAACTGAACTCAATATGATGTTGTAAAAAAAACAGAGCACAAAACGATAGTCAGATTTTAAGTGAAAACATATAACATATGCCAGAGAACATGGGTAGTATCGTTGAGAACATGAAACATATACGGAAAAAATATAGAAACGTTGTATACCTCTTTTTCCAGATCTGACTTCATCATTGTGATCAGGTTTTGAATGAAAAACATCATCTGTTCATTTATTTCATCTTCGTTCATCAACTATAACATGAATCGATCGGTGTACATCAATGATTTGGAATAATCAACACAAAAACATAACATATTCATCTAAATTCAATGAAATCGAAGACATGCCTTATTCGATCTACTTTTTTGCAGCTTTTGGATGTTGGAGCTTGAACCGCTAGTGATATATTACCTTCCGATGATCGATTCCGACGAATTTGAGCTAGAAGCACACATGGAGAGGTATAGATCGCATCTAAAAGCTAGAAGCTCTGATCGATCGTCAATGGCGATCGTAGAGAGAGAAATAAGAAAGAGAAAATGTAATCAGTTGAATGAGAGTTGGTTGATATGAGCTAGGTTTTTAGTTTGACGTTTATATTGACCCGTATAACTTAGTCCGACCCGTGTTATTATAGTTCGACCCACCTTCTGACCCTTGGGTTGGGATGTTCTTTACAACTAGTTATTAGTTGGGATTAATTTGTAATATATATAAAGTATATCTTAAAGTCTTTATCTAAGGGGGTCTCTTAGAAGACTTTCTCATTTTTATAAATTTATTAGTTCTTATGTGATGATTTTTAAGGGTTGAAAAATCAGCATTTTAAATTAACTCAAACTGATTATTTTAAAATATTTACAATCTAATGTCAAGCATAATAAAATGCAATGAAACAATTCATATTTATTAGACATGAAGCAATTTCTTTTTCACTTAAAACATATATACTTGAAATAAGACAATGTAAAATCAGTTTAAGTAGTTTTAATTTAATTAGTTTATTCGGTTTTAAAAAATTAATTAGTTTATTAAATCTTATATTTCATTTCGAAAATGTTACTTTTAGATAAGAACTATAAATTTTCATTTAATTATAATTTAGAGTTTCGAAGTTTAATTGTTAAAATTTATATATGGGTCGTACAAAATTGATGTTGTTTAGCTGGTCCAATTAAGTATAGGCTAGAACAAAGATGATGTACACTTTTGTAAGTCATCATAGCAGTACTTAGCAACATGTCCCATGCGTAACCGTCTGGATGTATACGCCTAAGGATTGTAGAAGCTTGATACTGATGCAAGCTTATTAACTAGAAATTGAAATGTAGCCTCCAGATAGAAATTGAAATGTAGCCTCCAATCAATTTTATTTTAATAAAAAATTTGTTACATAAACGCACCGTTAATTTGAGAAGCTAATCAAATTAGCTCGTTGGAAAAAAAACTACCAGACAAGTACCAACTAACTTTTCAGATACCAGCTACATTTTCAGCTAGTTTTGTTAAAGCCTTAATAAACTAACTTCCAAATCAATCTTGTAAGTAGATACTAGACGAACCAATGAGTCATTAGAACCAATAGACTTGAATTGTTTATGAACAAGCATAAAAATCCTTTAATTTCTTATGTTTCGACAACTCGACGACACCTTACCCATATCAAATCGAGGAGTTCAAACTACACCATATCAAACGCATATGGGAGGAGCCGCATTTCTCATGAATTTTAATATATCAACATACTATATATATTAATGAATCGTTTTTTAACTAAATGCAAATTTTAGTAACTTAATAGTTACAACTGTAAGTATCATCCATTTCTAAACTAAGTACACACTACTAATAATGTGTTTGTCTGAACAATAAATGACCAATAATTTAACTTGGAAAGTGTACTCGTGTTATTAAAATTTTCAACACCTCTTACATTAATTAATAAAAGCGGGAGTAGATGTAGGTTACTGTACTAACCCGACGAAACGATATTTAGTTATATGTGCCAAATAAACTTGAGATCGATGGTTTTAGATAAGTGTCTTTTCGAATGACATATGTTTCTTAATATAATATGTTGTCATATATTTCTTAATATAGTATGTATTCACATTGGACGAGCCTTGTTTTTTTAGATTAGAAGTTCTAAATTGGTCTACCGATTCAATAAAAATCCATGAGAAATAATAAAGAAATCCAGCTCAAAGGCCAAATTGGTCTACCGATTCAATAAAAATGATCCCGCATAAATTCAAATTAAAGATATTAATTTATTTTTTTTACAATCGTGTCCGTATGGGTAAAGTGTATTCCATAATCTTATGGACTTACTATAACACTTGAAAAGGAAGTAAAACATGACATGTTAAGAACTAATAAAAACATTTTGTTATTTGTCATTAGGATAGAATTTCACTTATCCTTTGAACTTTAAATAATTATTTCTCAGATCATTTTACACGTACATTATATTAAATTGAAATTCTCACTTGATAGCTTGTGATTATATATTTAATTTTTTTAATTCATAAATGATCAATAAATAATTTATTGTAAATATATCCGCAACAGTCAACAAGACATTATTTACTACAATACATATTTTCTTCACGTTTTCACCTACCGTAACCCGGTTATGTTTTCTATGTGATATATTCATAAGGCATTATTTACTACTACATGTTTTCTTTACATTTCAAACAATCATAATTTTAATCAGGTTAGCTATATATCTTTAATGAAATTTAACTAGCGGTTGATTTAACCATTCATTTTTTATTTAAAGTGAGTTGAATGCTAACGTAATAGAGAACGACTGTGTTGTGTTGATACACGAGCAAAGTTTGTTTTTAACCAATCCTAAAAATTAAAATAACTTCCCCTGTCTCCGTCGATCCCTTGCGACTGTGAATTTTTTCGTCATCCATCTTCTGAAGCAGACGCACGATTGACTGGGACATTAAACTAGCACACTTTCCCTTACTGGTTTAATATATGATCTACTCCGTAAAGATGAATCACCAATTCCACTTTTCTTCATTCAATATTCATCAACTCATAACAATAATTCATTTGCAGACAAATAACCAAATCAGGTGCCGTGATATGATAATACACTACATAGTTGTCAACTCAACTCTTTTCCCACTTCCAATCCTTCACTATATATTCAAACAAATCCTCAAATAAACTGCTAGCCAATCCAAAATATAGTAAATGGCTGAAAAATTATTAGATGCTCCACTTTTTGAAACCAAGAAAGCAAGCTTTAGCTTCATTTACAAGCTATTTGCTACTTCCAACTTTATCGGAGTGTTTCTGATTTGGATTTACAGAGCTACCAGTGTTCCGGAAGATGGATGGCTTGTGTGGATTGGCATGTTTGCTGCAGAGCTCTGGTTTGGTTTCTACTGGATCCTCACTCAAGCTCATCGTTGGAATCGGATTTATCGATATACCTTCAAAGATAGGCTCTCAGAGAGGTCTTACTCTAATCCATGTGTTTCCTTACTGTTATGATTCATTTCTGTAACTTTTCTTGTTATGTATATATTCCCTCGCTTAAAAATGCAGTCCTTGTCAATAAATTACCGTGGTCTTGGTTAACCTTTTTATCATCGATATAGTTTAAGATTAATCAGTGGTCAATGTTGGATATTCAGATGCATATACGAGGATCGGTACGATACGTGTCTGCATTGAGTTATGTTGTGTGACTAGCTAGTGCTTGAGCCATGGCTTCAGTTTGAACTTGAACTTGATAGAAGAGTTTGTGTCAAGACAACTGACAAAGTTTAGATCTACAGGAATGGACATTAAAATGTCATATCTTTAGACCAGATTAAGTTGCATTGATAAAAAATCAGTCAATGAAGAGTCAGAGCTAGGTAGAGTAGCGACTGTATTGTAATTTCCTTTGGCAGAGTTTTACTAGTCTTGATGGTGGAGTATATGATTTGAATGATGATGTAATTTTGTGAAGTTTTCATTAAATAGGTACGAAAATGATCTTCCCGGTGTGGATGTATTTGTCTGCACTGCTGACCCTACAATGGAGCCACCAATGCTGGTGATCAATACTGTATTATCAGTTATGGCATATGATTATCTACCGGAGAAACTAGCGGTATATCTCTCTGATGATGCTGGTTCAGAACTTACATTCTATGCCCTATTGGAGGCATCACGTTTTGCTAAGCATTGGATACCATATTGCAAGAGGTTCGAAGTTGAACCTCGATCGCCAGAAGCTCATTTTAGGTCAGATACTGACGAGTATGAAAAAAATCAGACAAAACAGTTAGCCTCAATTAAGGTATTGGCTAACATTTCCGTACACTTGATGATTTTATATGTTTTAGATGAGCGTAGAGATGATTACAAGTTGGAAGCTTGATTAATTTTGTGATCTGTACATGTATGTGTGCAGAAATTGTACAAAGACATGGAGAACAGGATTGAACTAGCAAAGAAATTTAGCAGTCTGTCCAAAAGTACTCTTTTGGATCATAGAGGATTTTCTAACTGGGATTCTCCTTCGTCTCGGGGAGATCATGACACAATACTGCAAGTAGGTGAATTGGCAACATGGACTAATTCGTAATCTACAAGCAAGTGCTTCTAAATTTCAAACATCTTATTATGATTGTTACTTTAATGCAGATATTGATTGACAGAAGAGATACGGAAGCAAAGGACATTGAAGGATGCAGATTACCAACTTTGGTATATCTGGCTCGAGAGAAGCGACCCCAGCATTTTCACAACTTCAAAGCTGGAGCAATGAACGCGTTGGTGAGTGCCAATAAATAATCCCTGAGATCAAATTTAGACAAAATTTATGCCTAATGCAGTACTGAATTCTTCAGATAAGGGTATCATCAGAGATTAGCAATGGAGCCGTAATTCTGAATGTTGATTGTGACATGTACTCGAACAATTCTCTCTCAGTCCGGGATGCACTTTGCTTCTTATTGGATGAGGAAAAGGGTCATGAGATTGCCTTCGTGCAGTTTCCACAGAATTTCCATAACGTAACCAAGAACGAACATTATGGAGGCTCCCTTAGAGTGATAAGTGAGGTGAGCACGTCGGTTTTTCTTTTAAAAAACTACACTTTCTTTCACTTGTTTCTTGAATTACTTTGTGGCGTTATAGGTAGAATTTCACGGTTTGGATGGTTATGGAGGGCCTTTGTACATTGGAACTGGATGCTTCCACAGAAGGGACACTATATGCGGAAGAAAGTTTACCGAGGGATCCCGGTTCAATTGGAAGGAATACAGCATGCTGGAGACAGGAGAAACTGTTACTGAATTAGAAGAAAGAACTAAAGAACTAGCAAGCTGTGCGTTTGAAAAAGATACTCAGTGGGGCTCTGAGGTTTGCTTCTTGAGACTTCCTTCAACACTTGAGATATTCACTAACAATTGAGAACTGGTTTGTTTCTTTTGTTAAATAATTATGTGGATGATTGAGATATGGAACCGTTCATGTGCAGGTTGGCTTAAAGTATGGATGTCCAGTCGAAGATGTGATCAGTGGCTTATCAATTCAATGTCAAGGATGGAAATCAGTATACTTCAATCCACAGCGTAAAGGTTTCTTAGGTCTTGCCGGAACTACCCTTGATCAAACGCTACTAATGCACAAGAGATGGTCAGAGGGAGACTTGCAGATTCTGCTGTCAAAATATAGTCCTGTATGGTATGGACTTGGCAGGCTGAATTTTGGTCTGGTGATGGGATATTGCGCGTACTGTCTCTGGTCTCCTAATTGCCTCGCATTATTGTTCTACTCCGTCGTACCCTCTCTTTATCTGCTAAAAGGCATTCCCTTGTTTCCAGAGGTACTCCATTCTTCGCTTCAGATTATATTCTTTGCAATGTTTTGAAACAAACAGAGAGTTCTCAAGTCACTTTTATCTACTTAATATTTGTTCGTTGCAAGAAGTGAACGTTGATGTGTTATGTGGAAATAATTCAGGTGTCAAGCTTCTGGATTCTTCCATTCGCCTATGTTACCGTAGCCGAGCTTGTTTACAGCATAGCAGAGTTTCTGTGGTCTGGAGGAACGGCTTTAGGCTGGTGGAACGAGCAGAGAATATGGCTGTACAAAAGATCAAGTTCCTACCTATTTGCAGTGATTGACACCTGCTTGAAGTTACTAGGCCATTCTGATCCTGCGTTTGTGATCTCTGCTAAAGTGTCAGATCATGACGTGTTGCAAAGATACGAGCAAGAAAAGATGGAGTTTGGAGCCACTTCTCCTATGTTTTTCGTCTTATCATCGCTGGCAATGCTCAATCTGTTTTGTTTCGTCGGGAAACTGATACAAGTGATTTTGGCTGCGGAATTCGAATCTGTTTACAGAACCTTTGGCTTGCAGATTGTTCTATGTGGAGTTCTGGTTTTGATGAATTTGCCTCTTTACAATGCTGCTTTTTTAAGGATGGACAAAGGGAGGATGCCTAGCTCTGTCACAATACAATCTGCTATGCTTGCTCTTTCTTTGTGTGCTTGTTATAGTTTGGTGTAAATTTTTGTAGTTCTTTCTACCTTTTCCATTCTTTGAGTTCTTTACTTCACTTCTAGATAAATTATCATGTACTATTACATTGTAACAAAATCACTATGCTCCCAGACACAAAGTATACTTACTCATATAAAATTGATTTGATTGTTAACCCAATCTTAAGTAATTATCTTCCATTAGTATAGAGTATAGCAACTGACAGAAAAAGATAATGTTTTAATACTAGATGAGTCAATTCAGTTGGACCCGACTTAATAATTCCTTGGATAAAAATTCTAACTGTCAATTACATTGTTACAATTTACACTCTTACTCATAAACTAATTAACGATAATGATTATTTCATAGAAAATTTTCTAACACTAAATTTTTTTATAAAATGAATATTATAACTAAAAAGTCAAATGTGTCACAAATAATTTAAATCGCTATAACAATAACCATCATCAACAATATTGTGTTGTGTTATTCTAATTTGATCACTGACTCAAGCTAAAGGTTTGGCATGTCATAATCCGAGTTGGTTTCGATTTTCATTTACGAATTTCACACTGATATTTACCTAACACTACTAAGGTCCTCCTGTTCTCTCCATATAAAAACTCATTAATTTCAGTTGAAGTCCGTACATCAACGAAGAGAATAAAGCCTAACAAGTTGAATACTGGACTCCTCCAGCTAGGGATGTATGTGGGCGGGTGGCAAGTGACTTAGTCCGCATCCACCACCCACCCGCTTGAAGCGGTTTATTAAAAATTTGACCCACGATAAATATATTTTAAAATTTCAATCGGCGGGTTCAATTTGCGATGGCTGGATTGGCGGACGACGCATACGGGTTTTTCTTTTATGTACACCTCTAACTCCAACTATAATTTCTCACATCCACATGGTTCGAACTCATCTAGTGAACAAAATATCTTCGTCAATTGGTTCAACCGTAGGTGGCGGTTCGGTTTTGATAAATAGTATAATATGCCACGTGGCAATATATAATTGGCTGGCACTAAAGAAACCATGTCATCACCACCTGTACATGAAATAACTTGCACCTGCAAGTAGTCGTCTTTGATTTTTTTTTCTTTTTGTTTGAGCAAACCTGTGTGTGTCGTCTGGTTTAGAGTGTAATTTACCAACAAAATCCTTCCTTGTCCGAGAAAATTCAAAATCAGCAAACACGGTATGCAGTTCATCCAAATTCGTCTTCACCTATATCTGATTGCTGTTAGTTTATCTTCTGATTGTATGCAATTTCTTATTCTTCATGTCTTATAGATTGATCAGCTTCCTTATTCAATTTTCTGATTTAGCTTAGGTTTCTAGATTTTGATATTCCCTTTCCAGCTGATTTGTTAGGGTTTCTCGATTGCAATCACCATCAGATGCGATTGCTTGCTCAATGCTGTTATCTCCTAATTGATTTATTATTTTGAAATTTTGCTACTGATTTTGGTTTTGGGAGTTAACGGAGAATAAAAGGCACACATGCTTAATTTGTTTAGCGTTTTATGCTATACAATAAATCGATAGTGCAGGGAAAACTCTATTAACTTAATTCAACGAAAAAAGGTTTATTGGATGTGTTAGAGCATTGTTGTTTAGCATCATGTATGACTTTTTTCTTCTTCTTGTGGAGAGTGGAAATAATTAATGGATTTGTTGAATATGGATGCAGATGAGATTTTTATTGCCTCTGGTGGCTCTGCTGGTGATATTAGGGAGTGTTGGAGGAGCGTTTGGGATACGAGTCGTCATAGATAGAGAGGAGTGTTTCTCTCACAAGGTGGAATATGGACAGACCGTACACTTCTCGTTTGTTGTGATCAAGTCTGAGAGGGCGTGGCATTACACCGAAGATGGAGTTGACCTCGTGGTAAGAAATCTCAACCACCAACCGCCCACTCCCAAAAAAGAAAAGCATGTACATGTGTAAATTTCAATACCCATTATTTCATTCTTACTTTGGCTGGTAGCAGAAAATTAGTTTAAGTATATCCCTGGAATTTTTAAAGATATGTACTTGCGTTTTTTTTTTTTTAGCTTAATATTGGATGTTGGTGGTAAATTTTTGTTATCGGGGGTGGGGGTGTGTGATAGTAGAAATGGATCTTTTTAACATAAGCATCCGTCCAAACTAATTTGCCAATATATAGAAGTTTCACTCAAATATTGGTATAATAGCCTAATGCATGTGTGCTGTGTGTTTTCTTTGAATAACTTAAGGTTATGAAAAGCTGGCAAAACCTACCTTTTGGTCCACTTTCTCTGAATCGTTATTGTAAAACTACTTTGATAGATATAATCAGTCCATATCCTCTACAACATAATGTAATCTTTTTGGATGTTTGTTATTGGTCATGTATTGTAATTTGTAAGGACTGTATTTGGTGTCAAAGGAAGTGAATAAGTTAGGACGAATGAAGGGCTAAGGTACTCTGATGTGTTGCCTTTACACTTGATGAATTAGGTATTAATGATTGAAATGAGTCTTTTAGGATATAGTATATTTTATAGATACGGTGTCCATTACTAAAACATAGGAGTACTAAAATGTTTCAAAATATGGTGCATTCTTAAAATTAAAATCATTGATGGGAATTAGAATTGTGGATGTAATGATGCATATCAGGACATTTATTTTTGTGTAATTTTCTCAATTATTGCATTGACCTCCTAACCGTCTTAATAATATCAGGTAAAGGGACCGAATGGTGAACAGGTCCATGACATTCGTGATAAGATTAGTGAAAAGCACGAGTTTGTGGCTTATACTCAAGGAGTTTATCGGTTCTGTTTCACTAACAAATCCCCTTATCATGAGACCCTGGATTTTGACGTGCATGCTGCCCACTTCTTATACCATGATGAGCATGCTAAAGATGGTGAGTTTCTTATCTTTACGATGGACTTTCTGTAGAATGCTTTATTTTGAGCATGTCTTAACTTAACTGTATAATTGGTGATGTGTGCAGAACATTTTAAACCTCTTTTTGAGCATATTGGAAAGCTAGAGGAAGCTCTGTACAATATACAATTTGAGCAACATTGGCTAGAAGCCCAGACAGATCGTCAGGCAATAGGTATATTGGCATTTACTATACCATCTCATGGGTAGTTGTTTTATATATTTCGTCCTTGTTTCCCAATTATGATATTTGGTTTTCCTGTGGGTCAACGGCTATCAAAAGTGACTTGATTGTTTTCTCTCCCCTCACTTATATGTTTTACTGGTTCTTATCCGATGTTTCTGAGAGCTATATTTGGTATCTTGTAAATATTCTTACAAAAATAGAAGACAGCTGAGCTATATAATTTTCTTATCCCAAGCTCTGCTCAACATTTAGCAAAATGTTGTGATTGAGAATGAACTTCCCTCCTGTCTTTGGGTTCCTTGTGATCCACTGTATGACTTTTATACACACAAACACATGCATACACACTTTCTTTTTTGTGTCTTCTCTTACTGGTCTTTAGAGCGAAGGTGAGATGACATTCTTTTAGGAAAGACCACATTTTGATGTACACTAGTGTAGTAGTGTGAACTTCCAAATCAACCCAGGTGTTAGAACATTGTTGCTCCTAATATTTAGAAAAAAATAGGCTTTTTAAATACCTGAAATTTTTATTACTTGATCTGTGTTTTTTTTTTTTTTTAATAATCTAGAATCTTAATACTCTTGTTGCAAGTTGCAGCTCATATTGGGCTTCTGATATTTGGGCATGAGTTTACGTGCTACAACAATTCTTAGAAAACATTGTCTGACTTTCTTGCCCTATTACCTCATATACTTGGAGTAGGGTAATAGTTGTACTGAATACATATGGGAGTAGCTTGTTGGTTAAATAAATTTACCATGTGTCCCATGTCACACTACTGCTTATCTCCTTGTCTAAATAAAATTTCAGTGAACGAGAAAATGAGCAGAGGAGCAATTCACAAGGCCCTATTCGAGTCAACTGCTCTGATTTTTGCGAGTGGTTTGCAAGTCTACGTACTCAGGCGTCTGTTCGAGAGAAAGCTTGGAGCATCAAGAGTTTAACATTGTCATGGATATCAATCTACCTGCAGAAGGAATTATCTTGACCTTTTTCGGAGAAACTCTGTAAATTTTCACATGCATTAGGTTACATTTACACATTTGATGTTGGTGTGATACACAATATCCACAGCTATGTGAAAGTGGAGGATTCCGGCACTAATTCACCATCCCTGTAGCAAAAGTTCAAAACTTTTATCTCATTTTTATTATGTTTTACTCAAACTGACGAATTTGTTGTATTTGCAAGTGTAGAACCATCATTTGCAATTTTGCATTATGAACTACTACTACTAAGTTCGTTACACTTGCATATACAATAAGTCTGAACCCTTTTGCAAACTGGTGTACGCTTTTTTGTAGACGGTATTGGACCTAGGGTTTCATCAACGTCTTGTGTTAAAATGTTTGTACACATTGTAAGAATCTTACTACTACTACTACCTACCGGAGTGTTTCTCATGACTACAGATTGTTGAGGAATATTTGTGAAGTAGTAGTAGTTCAATATCTGACCAAACTGAAACACCTAACTACACATAACTTTGAGAGTAGAATGTGTGTATTTGTTGGGAGAAGAAAAAGAGAGAAGCTTAAGAATATAATAATGGTGTTACATGAAAAATGAATATTGAGCAAAACGGTGTTTGACTGGAACAGTACCCACAGAGCGCTTTACAGGTCACAAAGAAAAAAGAAAAAGAAAAGCAACTGCAAATTGGGTTTTAATGAATGATCCACGAAACAACATTTTCCTTTTCTTATCACAAAAGCAATTATACAGCACACAAGTTGAGCTGCTGTTATGGTGCCTATCTGCAGCACCAAAACAGACGCATATCCCCACTATTACAAATCGTCCAGTTTGGTATTTATCTTACACACAGCGAAAACAGGTCAACCTTCTGCACTTGGGCCCTTCATGCAGCAAAACCATTTCTTCTGCAGATCAAGAGCATGTTATTGTTAGTTTCAGGAATGTATCGCCGGATAAAATGACAAAAAAACAGAACATGGTGCACTGTGGAGGTTCTGCTAATTCTCTCTACATGGGCAGCATGAATGCCCATCTATCATCATTATGCGGTCTCAGTCACCGGCTGTAAAACTAACAATTAATCATAGCAATAATCGGCCCAAACCCAAAATCTGACTGCTAGCAGTTCACTTATACCAGAACTTTTTCCCTACCTTTGCTTCAGAAAGAAAATAATACGCATGCCAAGTTTAATATTTATTGTTATTTTCATTTTATGTACATGCAAAATAGGTTCAATGTTGATTCACCGTTCCGCTCCCTAGTGGAAACAACAATGTTATGTTTCTTTCAGAAAGCCAGTTGTGGACAACCACTCAGTACCGTACATGTTCTGTTAATTCTAGTAGCAAGCAGATAACGGATATACTTAGCCTTGTCTACGGCTCTATACAAAAGTTTCTTGAAAGGTAAGTACAAATTAATAGTATTATTTTCTGTAGACAAATTACTACAGCACATATGACCAGACATGTTTCCCTGATTTTTTCATTTTGAGTACTAGCAGTTGATTAGACACGGGCAAAGGACATTTTTAAAAAGACACAGTAATTTGTCAAATACCACAGAGAATGGATTCACATGCCAACATACAGTTAATCACCAGACAAGACACAGCTAAAGCCAGCAGATTTGGGTTCAACAACCACAATATTGCCACAACAAAACAAAATGATGATGGTTCCAGGTGGTGATTGGAATATAAACCAAAAAACAATACAGCTCCTTAAGGACAACTCTGATGGAGAATACACATCAACAACTTACCCCCTGAGGTTTTAAAGTTTCATTTCCACCATGATGGTTTCTTTCTGTTTCAGGCTTTGTTGGAGAATCTGGCTTCCCACCTGTCTTCTTCTCATCTCTGGCCTTGTTAAATATAACTGTAAATCCTTCAGCCGAAGCTGGATCATTTACATCCCACTCACCAAACTTCGGCAATGGCCGGCCCTTCTCCTGCAGAAAGATAAGAGCATTCTAAGTCAAGAAAACCAATTGATCTGCAAATGACTACAATTAAATGGCCGGTTTTTAAAATGAAGTTAGACCAATATTCTGGGAAGGCACCATGAGATCAATAAATATGTTTACTTCTGATCATTCATGCCTATTCAGGTTTCAACTCTTGAGACCAAATACAGTAATGGATAACATCGAGTTATATGATTGGTGTGGTTAAGCAGATCATGGTACATTATACAATCCACTCAAGGGAGCAAGTTGTATGGTCACAATTCACAAGGCACATTAGCCCAATCTTTTCATCTGAGCAAATATGAGCTATCTGTGTTAAACCTGCAATAGTTCCAGCCCGGGTCCCAAATACTCATGCAGGTGGGTGGGTAGGTCACTGCTAGCTATACACAGATACAGACTGCAGATAGAGCTCCCAATGTGCTTTTTCAAATTTATATCCAGATAGATAAAATATAACAGAAAAATATCACCATTTGTCCAACAATAGGAGCAGCACAGAAGGAAAATCTGATGCGGAGCAGCACAGAAGGAAAATCTGATGCCCGATGGATATAAACATGAGATTAGATAACTAAAACAATTTGCAACGAAATTCAAATTTCTTCATGCTTCACTAGAGAAGGTCCACATCTTAGGAAAAAAAGTTTGGTAGTGTTAAAAGATGTTCTTGATTATGAAATAAAGACCTCAAAGATCATATCCACAGTTCCACACAAGAGCAAACCATAAAAAACAGAACATCCAGGCTAGTAGCTACTTGTTTCTTTATTATTTTTCTTCATTCAAGAATTAACTATGACATTCATTCCAAATAACCAGTCACGGACCTGTTACAAAATCTCTGTAAATACAAAATGAAGCAATGAATAACCAAAAAGAGCCCCAACTTAAATTATGGTAAACTGTATGCTAAAGTATGCAGCTTTTAGTTTAGCACACAGATAACTATATTCCCTTTTGTTTTGGTCCATCCGCAATTTGAGAGGCATCACTAACAACAGATAGATTCTAATTTACATCAGGAATCAAGATTCTAACAACAAAAATCTCGTAATTCGAAGATTCTACTTTTCATCATCCGGAATCAAACCCAAAGAAGCTACATATAGAATAATCTGCATAATAATTTGAATAAAGAGTAAATTAAAGTAACAATTTGTATCAATCTATCAGCAACAGTAGCACAAAATTATACTCCTTTCCAGAAAATACACATACCAAAAGTAATTTCACTTAAGCTACTTCAACATCAGTTATATAAGGAAAGAAATTAAAGAAAAAAGCAAAAAAAAAACACATTAAAGTTTGAATCGGCAGCAAAACTAGAATCGAAACAAGAAAAGCAAAGAACCCAGTAGCCCATGTAAGGAAATGAATCAAATTGTTATAAAAACCCAATCGATGAATGATCAAAGCAACATGGCAAAAATAGAAAGTAAATCGAACATAATCTGAAGCTGAAAATAGTAAGGAAAACGTGCGAATCTGGTTGAGAAAAGGAAAGAAATGAAGCAGATGAGAAGTGGAATTAGTATTGCATACCGTCATGAATGGTCAAATTGAAGAAAGCAAGGAGAATATTTTTGAGGGAGCTGAAAAAGGAATTTGAGCTGTGTCAAGAAATGATGTAGAGCGATAAACAAAGCAAATGGGCTTACAAAGTGGAGTCATTTCTATTTATATGTTCCAAAACCCAATATTTATGTATGCACCACTCTGCTGTGTTTCACGCATTTAACTACCAACATTTCTTCCATTACGTTGAAAAGGTATTGTAATAATATAAATAAAAAAATATATAAGTGTTTTCCGGCTAATTTACTCGACCTTAATTTTATACCAAATAAATCAGTGATGGTATACTAATAGTAATTATTTTCAAATATATTTAGGAAAAGTGATAGGATTGACGATGAGATGGAGTTAGAACAATGCTTTGATTTGCGCAATCATCACTCAAACACCAGTTTCTGTAACCACACCTACCTAAAATAAAATACTTTGTTGATGTCAAGTGAGTGATTAATCGGTTAATATGATTTAATGTGTGGTTCTCAAATCTCCATAAACTACTTTCATAGTAATAATGTAGTTCATTTAAAATTTGATATGGACATGTTAACAAATTAAGAAAGAGATACTACTAATTTATGTAAATATATATGATAGGGTAATGAATGAATGAATGAATATGGAGAGTCCAAGAAATCTTGATTATTGGATCCAGGCTGTTTTCTTCTCCTTAATGCAACTTTCTATGTCATTTCATTTCTTTTCACACACATTGAAATCGCAGCCAACTTTTAAAGTAAGTTTGTATTATTCCAGTTTGCACATTAGCTAGCTAGCTCACCACCATTAAATTATGTTATGTGCATGCACGCCTGCATAGCAGCAAAGCAAATCATACGAGCTAGGTCTTATATTTCATTCCATCATAAGCCGGGATTTAGACCACTTCCAATGGAAGTGGTTGTGTTCATCGGCCAAGCCTAACAGCCGGCTGAAGCAGCCGAGTAATTAGCTCACCACCACTAAATTATTTTATGTGCACGCACACCTACATGGAGCAACAAATAATACGGGCTATATCTCCAAATCTCATGTTTCATTCCATCTCAAGTCGGGATTTAGGCCACTCCCAATGGAAGTGGTCGAGTTTATCGACCGAAGCGGCCGAAACTCGGCTGCTTGGAGAACCAACGACTATATGATCATTTTTATATTATTTTTTAATTTTTATATTAAATTTGAATAAAAAATAAAAAAATCTCCAAACGGCTATATTTTCTCGAACTTCGTAAGTACAATAAAATTTCAATTCATTTCACCACACTTCATTTTTCTCCATTCTTCCACTTCTTAAATTCAAAAAACGTATAAATTTCTTTAAACTTCTCCAAAATGTGTTCGTCAACGATCCAAAACTACATTCTACCGCCGTCTAGTTCATATAACGATGTAGAGCAACCCCCAACTTGGAGTGATTACGAAAGTTACACATCAAACACTCAACCCAATTACTACAACCGTACTACCCAACTCATTAAAGAAGCCGTTCATATTCTACTGACACACACCAAGCAATCTCAATCCCGTCCAAGGCGGTCAGGATATACCCGCGAGTATATTAAGCGTGATTACTTTGTTGAACGTCCTACATGGGGGCGGTCAAGTTCCGACGTCATTTTAGGATGGCAGGTCATTGTTTCTCTAGATCGCGAATTCTTTGGAGCAACACGATCCATATT
>JAYMSP010002631.1:0-23204 GCA_036897095.1 Plantago elongata
GAGAGGACTATGCATCGATCGACTTTTCAGCCGGTGTAATTAATGCACTGTACTATTTCTTGTCTTGTAGTCTCAACGAACACATGAGCCTTTATGAAAGCTAGCGTGCTCCTTGACTCGATGATGTCATATGTTCACATACATGTTATGTGCAATATTTGCAATATACAATATGCTTTCTGAACATAGTCTATCTGAGGAGACTAACCCTTATGTTTTCATCAAACTTGTGCATTCTTCTATCTTCTGATCTTCGATTAAAATCCATTGCAAGGATCCTTCTTCATGGCCTTCTCAAAATATAAAATTACATTCAGAGACCTAATAATCCTATTACAAGTTTAACTAGACTAACATACTAAGTGATTTCCTCTTTTACAATGTTCAAGTGAACCAAGAGTGCTAGTCACATTTTTGTGCTAAAGATAAGTCACATGGTGATTGATCAAAAATACTAATATATATTCCTAACAAAAAACTTTGGATTTCCTAACTACATCTGTAATCCCTATTTTGGGCCCCGACCTCGACTTTAGTCGATTCTATCTTTGCTTACCAAAAAAAATAAAAATACAAGGGTTTTGGGTGATTTTTCAAAACTTTTATTAATATTTTATAAAATAAAATAAAAAAAAACTAATGAATCACAATTGTTCAAAATTGTTTCAAATTTTAATTAATAGGTGAATTTCATTTAGTACCCCTTTTAGATACTCTAATTACACTTACACTTTGATCTCTATTAGTTTAAAAAATAACATATATGTCCATTATTTCGTTAACTAAAAGAATGATGCAAAAAATGATCTTAGTTTATCATTTTGAAAAGGTATCCCTTTCCCTTATTACTTTCAAATTCAACCTAAATTCTTTATTTTTTATTTTTTTTGTTGAGTACCATTGACTTTTACAATATATTTTTTCCGAATTAAAAAATTATATGGGCCTATAATATTTTTTACAATATAATTATAATTTATATAATATAATTAGTTTTTGGAATTAATTGCAAAATCAGAAATACCAATAAAGCTCCACCGGAGATGACTGGAGTTTCGTAAACAGCTGAGTTGTGTACGACTCCAATTAGAGTTGTTTTAACAGCTCCAATGGAGAAGTTATTTCCAAAGCTCCATCCGAAGCATCTTCGGTTTGAAGCTTTGAGCTATAACTTGCATTTCCAATCGGAGCTACAACAACTTTGGTGTAGGAGCTCCACACCAAAGCAAGTTCGGCCACCAAAGTTGTGCAAACAGCTCCGATGGAGGTGATTGGAGTTGTTTACACACGTGTGGCCACTTCCCAATTTTTTTCCTCTTCTTTTTTCTTTTATAAATTTCTAACATAATTTTCTTTTTATTTAAAATTTTTTATTTATCTGTTTGATGAATATTATAATTGATAAAATCTAATTTTGAATATGTAATAAATATATAACTTTTATTTTAAGTCGGGGTCAAATTTGCACACTACATTAAAACTTGTGAATGGTGTGTTTGGCTCAATTAAATTTTATTTGACTATTTGGACCTCTATCTAATTGTTGATAAATATTTGAATTTAGATATAATTCATAATTGTTCATTTAGTAGGGAGTAGCCTGAAAAGAGGGCATTTAGCATCATTTAGTAGGGAGTAGCCTGAAAAGAGGGTATTTAGTAGAAGTGGTATATGAAATTTTCTCCTATATTTCATCTGGTTGAAGTCAAATAAAATGTAATTTGTTGTAGTTTTTAAGCTGTGTTCTTTTTAACTGAAATTTACTGAACTAAATTGAACTAAAATAAAATATTAATATAATTAAATTGAATTGAACTAAACTTAACTAAATTGAACTAAATTAAACTGAATTAATATGAAGTGATTTTTCTAGTATTAAGTTTGATGCCTCAACCAACTTTAAACCACACTTAGTACTATTTTATGTCAATCTCCTCTTTGACTTTCCTAACATATTAGTTAAGATACTTGTAAAAAGAATAGTTAAGTTGTCTTATTTAGAAATTAAATATTGATTATAGTAGCTTAATCCGTTTAACGCGGCGATAAGAGTCACTAATTAACAGATTCCTTCCAACTGTCGAACATGTTCTAAATGAAAAAGAGAACTTGTCACGTACAGTATACAGATTTTAATTAATTACTAATTGTATGTGTATCTATATAATCTTTGCAAATTACTCTTTCCTCTAAATCTTAGATAATAGAAATTGTAAAGTAAACTATTTCTTGATGACGACTAATGGCTTGCATTTTGTCAATGATATTTATTACTTTCATTACGTGTCAAGGTTAGATATTGATTGTACACGACAAAACTCCATAAATACATTATTGGACGAGCCGTCGAACTAAAGGGTCAGTATATCATTTGCACTGCCAATTGTTCAAAATGTACTATGTGCGCTAAGTACGTATAGGAATACTACAATATATAAGTTTAATAAGTATTTAAGAGTTTTTCCTTTTCTAAACAGTAAAAGTGATTCGAAACCTCATCATATTTTTTTGAAGGAAAATATATTAGTTATTACCAACTATAATACTTAAACACCGAAGAACTTTTGAATATCTATTAAAATAAAAAAAAACTAGATTAAAATGTTTTTATACATGTTTCTAACTATATTTTATTAATTTAAATTATCATCCAAACAAACTCCAAATAATCAACCATATGGTTAAAGGGAGCATGTACGAAACCGAAAAGCTCCGAGTGTAAGTTGGGGGAGAGCATCGGGCCAGGTCCAGACCGAGACGGGCCCGGCTGGCCCGAAATTTGAAATGTGGAGTTTTTTCATCTCGAGGATTGGACCTTAAAAACGTCCGGTCCGGTCCGGTCCTAGACCCAAAAAAATAAACAATAAAAAATTCAAAAAAACGAAAAACAAGGAGGTTGGATCGAGAGGACGGAGGTGGCGAATGGCAAAGAACTACCCGATAAGAAGAACTTTATTGTAGGCGAAGATTGGCCGCTAAGGAGGAGGAGGACGAAGTTGAAGGACGGATGACGGTGGCGGAGTCAAGCTGGAGCTACTAAAGTCGGAGGAGAAGCAGTGGGGAAGTCAAGACCTGGTGAAGTTAGAGGAGAATCTGTGTTGAACAGTCGATTTGAAAGGAGGAGAACAGTGGAGTGGGGGACCGCCGGAGGTGATGGCCGGTGGGTGAATTCGAAGGTGGAGTGGTGGACGGTCAAAGGCTGGGTGGGTGAAGGGTGAAGAAGACAGTTTTGTTTGGGTGAAGAGTGAAGAAGACGGCTATGGTTATAATAAAAAAAATGGGTATATCAGTCAAATATCGGTCCATCAGTCCAACACGCACTTTTTCAATCTTTGGACCGGGCCGCACGATGATCGATATTTTCAAATCTTATGGCCCGAGGACTGGACCGAATCGGTCTAGGACCGGCCCTAGGGCCCTATTTTTGGGTTGGGTCTTGATTATGCTCAACACTATTCCTTAATGCCATATACCTAGGTTTCGGGCTTCCGGTCACTCACAGTCCATCTTCTCTTTTTTACTAACTCAATAACCAATGTATTAGAAAAGGCATCTACTAGTGGTGAAGTGTGAGAGTTCTACCATGTTTGAATATACTTCCTCTGTCCCAATTTCAATTACTCACGGCGTTGGATATAAATTCAAGAAAAAATGAATAATGTAGGAGATTGTAATAAAGCAGAAAATAAATTGAATAAATTAGAGATATAGTAAATAAAGTATGAGTGATAGTGAATATAGTAAGTGAGAAATTTTGTCAAATGAATAATTGAATTTGGGATGAATCAATATGTAATATGAGTACATAAATCTGGGACAGACGGAGTATAATTGTATAAGTACTTGTCTAGAGGTACACTAGGTCCAACGATGATGTAGACAAGTAGAGTTCCAAGCTCCAAACATCTTCGTAGAGCGCCAAGTTCTATCGCCTACGTAGAGAACCAAGCTCCAATCATCTGCACAAAGCGCCAAGCTTTATCACCTATGTAGAGGGTCGAGCTATAAATGGTGAATCATATGTAGAGTGCCAAACTCTGCAACCAACAACTATAATTGCATATGTAGAGAACCAAGCTCTACCATCGACGTAGAGTGCCAAGCTCGAAGAACCTATATATGGACAATCAAGTTCTATATTCACAATGATCCAGGTAGATTTCTAAACTCTAAATTAAGAGTGCCAAGTTCAAAATATTTATGTAGAGCGACAAGTTATGACCCTCCAAATGACTACATAGAGTGTCGAGCTATGAAGCGTAAATTCTATTGTGGAGTGTCGAGCTCTAACTATATTAACGACTAGATAGACCATATAGCTCCAACATCTTCAAAATTCATGTAGAGCTCCAACGCCTCCCTCAAGTCACTCATGTAGACCAACAAGCTTATGTCACCTCGACGCTTGTGTAGATTGCCAAAATCAAGTCACGTAAGGACTTATGTAGATCATTAGGAAAAAGATGCATATGAATTATGTAGATTATCTACCATTAGTATGCTAAATATGCACATAGGGTATCAAGTTCAGTAAGTCCAGAAACATATGTATAGCATCAAGCTCTAATCGTAAAAATAATCTGTTGAGCGTCGAGATCTACAAGATGCATATGAAGAGAGTCCATCTCTAACTTCTTAAGTTATGTTGACCTTCAAGCCCCAAAGTCATAAAAAGTACATGTAGACCAACAATTATGTAGAACGTTGAATCCTAGAAGTATGACAAACACGGAACTCCATCCATATTCTACAAACCGTTACATAATGCAATCAGTTACACATCTACCCAAATAATTTCAATCTACTTCCAACTCACAATCTACTTTTAATCTCCATTAATAGTCGATCTACTACCGACGAAAGCCACACATGCTTGGTTATTAGATGATACAATATACCTGCATAGAATCACTAGATTTGATTTATGATTTTGCATCTTATTAGCTATCTATTTTTATTGGATTGATCAAGTACTAACTTGAGCGTTGGAGTGTCTTAGGCCGGCACCAAACTAGTGTCCGTGACCTCTTATACATCCCTCCCAGTGTGTTACTGCAGCCTTGCAGGTGATCGATGCCCATCAGAAAATTTAAGTTGTAGACCCTCCCCCCCCCCCCCCCCCCCCCCCAACGTTAGGTTTACCTATAACCATGTACGCATTGATGAGGTTGCTATGCAAACTTCCTCTAAATGAGCCCGGTCCATGTAAAGTGGACATAAAAGTTATCGAAAAACTCCAAATCATTTATACATATAATCCACGTACCCTTCAAGGAAAGCATGAAGCTTAGAACTAAGTAGTCAAAAACATTAATATAGAGGGAGGATGGGGAACCTTTATGTTTCATCATTATTGTTTAAACTTTTACGTCTCTTACGCTCTCTTGTTTGCAACAATATTGTTTATGAAATTATATATTTTTAAAGCTTTCAACTTTTTTTACAACACATCCCTGAATATCACTTCTTCACTTTCATACTAATTGTACTTTGAGAAAATCAACTTTGAATATTGTTTTGTTTGTTCCTAAACCGTTCCGCCATACAAACTTGTTTCATTGTGTTTTTAGTAGCTAGCCGCAATTATGAATAAGAATATTTGTGCTTATCTCAATTGACATGTTAATCCAACCAAACTCGCTTAGTTAAGCACTCATTAGAGCTGCCTTTAGCAGCCCTAATTGGAGCATTCAAGAGCTCCAACGAGAGCTCTTGAACAACTCCAGTTGGAGCACTTTAAAGGCTCATGTCGGAGCTAAGGACAACTCCAATGAGAGCCTTAAACTGAGCTCTAAACGGAGTTGTTATAAGCTCCGGTTGGAGTTCTTCAATGCCCCGCTTGTAGATGTTATAAAAGCACCTCGGAGTCTCTTGGGTCTCCATTGGTGACCCATTTCAAGCTTCAAATGGTTTCTAATGAAGACTGGACTTCTTTTATTTATTTATTTTCACGGTTAGTTTGTGGGGGTTGGTCGGAGAGGAAAATGGTGGTGGTTGCTCAGAGATGATGATGGTGGCGATGGTGGTGGTAGGACGAATGAAGGAAGCTATTGAGGGTTGAAGAAGAAGCAGAGGAGATGAAATTAAATTTCATTTGCTTTTTTATCAAATTAAATTTTATACACTTATTTTTATTTATTTTAAAAATTTATGCCAAATCATGCCAATTAGTCATCCCCATCCGTAAAAAATGACATGTATGCACCGGAGTCAACACCTAAGGTGGATTTTAAGTGTCGGTTTAATATTGTAAACAATGGGTACAAATCTTTAATTGGAGCAAACCATAAGAGATATTTATGAAGATGACCCTAAATTATATCGAACTATGAGTACAGTAGCATAAACACTCGAAAATGTTTTCCAAGTCACTCTCACGTGTAGAGTCTCTTAAGAGGTGTGGGCTAAGAGACTAACTTGTATGGTGGGAAAATACCTTTTTTGTATTTGGCTGTGGCGATTTGGGCTACACTGAGTATTAAGACAATTTTGAAAAATGTGGTGGACAAGGTGAAAAACTGTTGGAGGCTCTCTCTCTCTCTCTCTCTCTCTCTCTCTCTCTCCCTCCCTCTCTGTAACGATCCGGCCCCTTGCGGGTCGAGATCCGACCCTTTGGGCAGGCACGGTTACTCATGGGCAGCTCTCGGGGTGATATGTTGACCCCACTGTACCAACACAAGTCCTTTCCCACGCACTTTGGCCTCACTCGTGCACGAACTGGGAACTTTCTGGTCACCCATCTTAGGATTGCTCTAGAGCCAAGTACGCTTAACTATGGAGTTCTTCTAGATGGATTCCCGAAAATAAAGGTCCACCTTATTATATGAGTAGCATTCTCAATCCATTTTTGCTCTATGGATCTGACTTGAAATTCGAGGACGTTACATTCAACCCCTCTTGAATTGTGCGACGTCCCAGCCACACCATGGTCCCGCCAACAGTCCACCCCTTGTGGGTTTTGGGTTGGGACGACTCGACAATTTGTAACGATCCGGCCCTTTGCGGACTGGCGCAATTATTCATGGGCAGCTCTCGGGGTGATATGTTGGCCCCACTGTACCAACACAAGTACTTTCTCACGCACTTTGACCTCACTCGTGCGCAAACCGAGAACTTTCTAGTTGGTCGCCCATCATAGGATTGCTCCAGAGCTAAGCACGTTTAACTCTAGAGTTCTTCTAGATGAATTCCTGAAAAAAATGTGCACTTTGTTGATATGAGTAGCATTCTCAACCCATTTAAGATCTATGGATTTGACTTGAAATTCAAAGGCGGTACTCTCTCTCTCTCTCTCTCTCTCTCTCCATTGTGTTTTTGTCTTTGTTGTACTTTCTTCTTGTTTTGAGGATTCTATGTCCTCTGCAATATAATCTGACCTCCTTGGTCATCTAGTTACATAAGTTTTTAGTTTTAGCACAATATGTATAGTCTAGTGACTAGTGTGTGATTGATTTCTTATAGACTAGATCTTCAAGTCCAAAATATGTTTGTCATTTTGTGTTCTGGCAAGAAGGATTTCTCGCTTATTGCATTGTATGTATTCATTGAACCCAAAATCAAGATAATTTTCGCAGCGAAGGATCTAATCCTACTATTGTCTTCGCAGCCAGCCCAAACTAGTGAAGAGTTCTTGTTCTTGTATGAGGGTTGTATTAAGGATAGATGACCATGAGGACTACATTAGTGAAGTTGCAGTGTCACCAGTGAAGATAATCTAAGAGTGAAGTTGAAGATCAAAGCTCAAGAATGGCACAAGTGTATGAACTCTCTTAGTAAAGTATCTTATGGTACGCGTGGAAATTAGGGCGGCCAAAACGGTTCTGAACCAGGGTTCCAAAACTACTTGTTACTTGTATGGTTATGAACCAACTTTTATTTTCTTAGAGCATTAGTCTTGTACCCTTAATATGATCACAAGTCATAACTAGTACTGGTCCCTTTAATCCCTCCATGCAGGTTATATCTTGTATTTCATCCATGTCGCATAATTTCATTTCCATTTTGGACAAATGTTATGCTAATGTGCACTTTATTCCCTCTATCAATTGTACTTTAATGTGTCCAAAATTAAAATGTCTGTCAAAGCGTTTGTAGTCAGAATTGTGGTTGGGGCCTGGTGATGAAAAAGTATTAAACTCAGTAAGAAATTTCACACATTATACTTCAATATGCTACTATATTATATTTTCTAGTAATAGGTGCATGTAATTGCAAAGTGTGTAATTTTGTTGAATGCAATTTTTTGTTTGTTTATTTGTTGTATGTACCTTTATTTTCTAGTAATACATGAATTTATGGACGTCTAAGAATCACAAATGATATTTGGCCACATGAATTTATGGAGGTCTAATCGAATTGAGTTATTATTGATTAGCTCAAAAACCCCAAATTTTACTTAAATATCCTACTAAATCCAATAAACATCGCAATCATATTACATACAAACTTCAAAGTTCAAGTTTAGTTTAATTATCTCAAAATCTCAACTCGAGATGAATTTATAGTTGAATTCTATACACAAAGATTAAGTTTTGGTAGATGGTAGGGTAGTTGAATAAGTATGAATGGAGGGGAGTATTAGCATACAAAGTAGTTACCAATTACAATCTATAAACACCAATCAAACACCTCCACACCTTTTGCTTTCATAGGCTTCTCTTTGAACCTGCCTATATGATTTGTTCTCAAACCCCTTGAGGGGAATCCAAGGTGGGATTCCTCTCTGTATTTTGTGAATAAAAGCTGTTGCTGCAGCACCAGGTCGTACTGATTTACACCAAAATGTTCCAAATTAGGTAAAGATGGTCTGATGGAGTCTTAAGTCTTAAGGATTTCACAACTCCATGATAAGATCATTTACATTATTCACAATCATAGTAAACTCTAAGACACTGGAATCCAAACAAGGTTATCTGTCGGAAAGAAATGGCAAACCGGTCCAGCACCAGGGCTGGTTCCAAGAACAAGAAACGCAACATGATCGCGGTCCCATTGTGAGGTATCCATGTGACACATAGCTACAGCTTCAACACGTCCACCATCATCACCTTCTAGCGTAACCTTGTAAAGTACATTATCACTCAACTGGCTATGACAGTAAAACACTGCATAAGGATAAGGCAGCGTATGGCAAGCAACTATCCTTGGAGCAGATATCTCAACAGGACGCTGGAGGATGGTGTAGTTTTGAAGAGCGGTAATTTGGTCTGTCAGATAATTCGTTGTCAGCACTCTCATCCGGGAACTTGATCCAAATACTTCTTGCACTGAGTCCAGCATGTGTTCTAAAGAAGTAGCACAAAACTTTTTTTCGCCCTTCAGCGGAGGATACTCACAGTGATGGAGAGTGGTTTCAATTGCTTTGGCCTGTTTTGAGCCTTGAGGAAATTCAAAGAGCGTAAGAAGGTAATCCAGCTTGGACGAGGAGAACGGGATGGTGTCGGATTCGTGTTTCGAGAGAAGATGGGGTGAGGTAGAAGCTTCCTTTATGGGAAAGTAGATTTTCATTTGGTTCCCCAGTTTGAGATCATTGTGATGAAAGAACACATTCAATTCAGGTTCCATTTGATCCGATGGCTTTTGGTTTTCGCGAAAACGAAGATGGTTATCACCATGATCAGCTACATGTGCTTCAGTTATCAGCACAGACAACTGCAAATAGTGTCAAGTATAAGAATCTAACAGAAATTAATATTGACTTCCAGAAATATTATAGTACTGTGCATATTACCTGGAACAGAAGCAGTAAACCGAAAATGAAGGTCAGAGAGGCGAATCCAAAATCCATATCCTGTTTTTTGTTGAAGTTCTTGAAGCTCCTTACTTCGGCTTCTTGAGTTGAAATCTCTGTTCCTGAAGTTTTGATCAAAAGCATACAAGTCAAGTGACACGAAGGCACATGGCTAGTTGGTTGTTAAAATACACAAGTCAAGTTGCGATATCATAAATCATAATAGTGTTGTGTCACTGTTGTTGAGTAGGTCAGCTTAATAAACAATTAATCACCACAATTTGACTTAGATTTCTAATCTTTATTTAGTGTCAATTTAGAAGTACTTAAGATTGAATTTATCTCTCCATAGTGCCAAATATTGTGACTGGATAAAAATACTTGTTCTATGCAAATTTCCTCATGTAATTTTCAGTTCACTTTTCATTTTTGCATTACAAGATCATATACTGCCATTTAATAAGATAAAAGTATAAAAATATGATATGTAAAGAGATATAGCGTATAATAAATTCAATAATCACATAATTGGATTTATTTTTCCCATGTTACTGGTTTGACTAATTTTGCCACTACAGAGTGGGACTAGACAATGCATATTCTTGTTGATAACAATGTTTGAAAAGCTTAGGAGTCAGTTGATGGAAGGCACTTTCTAGATGTAATCTTAGCAGGTCAACTTTTGGGGCTCTACATCTGATCAAATCATCAAACCGAATTTCTCATGTTTTATTCTCCCATATAATAAGGTATCAGTGGTGAAGTCAAAAGTTGCAGCAGACATGATGAACAATTGAACAAAGGTACATAACTTGACATCCTGGTATGGGAGAGTTGACAATTGAGTTTCCTATATATAGTGGATGATTAAGATGATATAAGGGTTGATAATTATTCGCCATCTTCTTTTTGGAACCACACAGAGAGGTATATATTCCGTCAACCCACTAGGCCACTAATATTGGTGGAGATGCTATCATACTTTTGGTTGCAGAAAGTCCAGACCACCTCTTTCAAACCTTAAAAGAGTCCAAGTACAAGCTATGTGATTAAAAGAGTCCAAGTACAAGCACTACCATGACTTGTATTTCGACAAAAGCAGAGCATTATATATAACATCTCGTTTATAGTTAATTTGGGTGGTTAAAATTTCACAAACTTCCAATTTTTAGTAATATATATCTATGTACTATTTAATAGGTAGATTTGTTCTCAATCATGAGAAATTTTATATAGATTGTGGTCAACTCCAAATCTAGATGCATTGCATGCCAAACAAAATGACAGGAATTATGGTTGTGCACTAGTTGACTTGATAGGTTTATCAGAGTTCCAAATGGCCAATCAGTGTCTTTAATTTAGGTTTATTGCTTTTTAAAACAACATGATAATTAAGAAAACGTTGGTTGATTGAAATGATAATGGCTTCAATGGATTGGCCACAATTTTAGTAATTAAGAACATAGATGATGAGGAGAAGTTTCTAGCTCTTAGACCCACCAAGTTCTACTAATTTGCATGCCACACAACCACCCATTAAAGTGTTGAATACATTTCCTAATTTACAACTATCTAACCAATAGACCATCTAAAACAAGTTGTTCTCAAAGCTGATTGAAGAATAAAGGAAAAATAACTATGAAGTTATCGAAACTCCATGTTAATAGCTTGGCCTCACACGCAGTTAGTAGAGGCTTTGGCTATTGGGATTCTGGGGCCATTATGAAGGTCTTCCTCTCATAGATCCAAGTGCACTAGAGATCCCTATTTAAGATTAACCTTCAGTGACCCAATTTCATCTACTCTATAAATGACCTTGGAGGGCATCCAGGTTTTGGTTAAGCCGATCAAATTGGCTGAGCCAACCCGTCCTTTAAAACATAGGATGCAGATGTGGACCAAAACTCACTACCACACCAAGTAGATTAAATTTGGTTGGTGAGTCTATAATAGTGGCAAGCCTATTTATATGTAATCTGTATTGATACAAAGATTCATTTGAGCACAAATAAGATTCCTTTGCATACAAATCAACATTGCCAACTTATGAACTCTTCGTACTCCATCACAACTTTGACTTGTTTTTCCTATTCCTTTTTTCAACTAATCAACATGGAATATACAAAAGAAAATATTACATACTTGATCTTGTCTACCCAGGCTGTACATTGTACAGTTTTTAAATTCTCTGTTGCTCAGCAGGTCCCAACAAAATGTTTTCGGAGGTGCTTTTGTGTTTGGTCTTATCATTGATATATTAGCAAAAGATAATGAAAATTTAGTTTCCTAAAGAGAGATAGTGGATTAGTTACAGAGCCATAACCATCTCTTAGTAAAGAAATAGTATTAATTTTATATTCTACATGTCATGCTCTATAAATATTAAGTCAGAGCTTCGTAGAGTTGACACACAAAAAGACTATATCCAATATTGCAGATGAAGATGAGAGCTTTTTTAGCTTTGTTCATGCTCTCTGCCATATCAGTAAGGATTCTGTACAATCCGTCTTACATATATATAGTTCATTATTTCCTCAAACTTTAATTCTTATGATGACATTATACTTTTCCGTTTCTTGATATGTTCTGTTTCTTTTCAGATTGCATATACTACTAATGCAAGAACAGATCCTGGAGACTACTGGAAGATTATAATGAGCGACGAACCAATGCCTAAGGCAATAGTTGACCTTTTGAATCCGGGTTCTACTTCTGATTCTAATGATATGAGCACGCTTCGTTTTGACAGAGATATGCAGACACAGCCAAATGTTATAATATATCATAGTCGAGGAGTTCATTCGAAAGGATCAACTTCTGATGTAGATGATTAGGAAGTAAGAACTTTATTAGATAATTTTGTACTTTATGAGTTGAGTTTGAGATTTGAAATGCAAAGGTAGATAGCAATACTTTTATGCATTTGGATAATGGGGTTCTGTTTAGTTTGAGATGTTGAATGTGTTTTTGATTCGGTATAAAACTTTAACTAAGAATATATATTTTTGATCTTCCAAAGACTTGACAAATCATGAAATCAGCTTATGGATTGGTCATTTCCAGCACCATTGAAATAATGCATCCATTTTCAGAAGCAGATATCTAAAACTTAAGAGAACACACAAAAGCAAAAGTGCACTAAAGTGGTACCTACAAATATGACTGGAGAGGAATTGCTATTTGCTACTCCGAAACTGATACTGCAAGAAGACCTGCTTCAGTTTCGATGATCTGAGAATAATTCAAGAATTAGTTAAGAACATCAGTATTTGAAACTCTTCAAAGTAGATGCAAGCTTATATAGCTAGATAACACCTTAAGCATTGCAATATACATGTACTGTTACCTTTTTTGAACGAAAACAAATAGATGCAAAATTTGTTACCGTAAATCACTGATTTGTTATGACCGGTCGATAAAAGCAACCTATATAAATGGCACTGAAAGGAAATATGATGATATACTGAAGACTCTGTCAAGAAGAAGAGGAAAACAAACCTGGCAGTGATGAAGATTAATATTCTAAAACAAGAGCTTGAAAACAATTTCCGAATAAAATCTCATGCACCAGAATCCAGATAAAGAAGCCCAGTGGAATTTGTTATCATCCAAATGTTCCTCCATTTAATTCTAATTGATCTTCACATTAAAAGCTGATATATCCACTCATCAAGTCTAATCTATCTTCACATTAAAAGCTGATATTTCGGCTCATCAAGTCTAATCGAGCTTCACATAAAAGCTGATATATCCCGATCATTAAAGCTAACCAACACATTGAAATGAAAATATTATACAGAGTCAGCAAGTCTGATCTATCATTTAAAGTTGATATATCTAATCAGTATAAGGCTCCCATATCTTCAACGTTGCAGCCTTCCAATTCCGGGTAAGCCAACAAGCTCATCTAACATTTCTATGGCAAATATGAAAGTCTTCCTAGTCTTGGCACTCCTCTGCTCTGTCTCGGTAAGAACTTTCTCGTGTCTCTCCTATATTTAAAGATATAATTCCAGATTTGCAGTCTTTCCATACAATGATGACATTAATTCGCATGTATATGGTTAGTGTCTTTGTTTCCTGTTCCAGATAGTGTATGTCACTGATGCAAGGAAAGATCCCAGTGACTACTGGAAGACTAAAATGAGTGGAGAACCGATGCCTAAAGCAATAGCTGATATTCTGCTTTTGAATCACCCCTCAGGTTCTACAGCAACGGGATCAGATCATTTTATCAGAGATTTCAAGACCAAGCCTAATGTTATAATATATCATAGTCATCATGTTAAAAATGCTCAAGCAAAAAGCTCATTGTCTTAGTATATGCATCCCTGTATTATACTCCCTCCGGTCCTTTTAAACAATTCCGGTATATGGAACAATAAAGAATGATTTGTGGAGTTATTGTATTGATAAACTTATTGGTGTATGAGGGATATGAATAAAGTATGAGGAAGACTGTAATTAGTAGTAAGGGTAAATAATGGGTTTCCATAAAAAGAAAGTGGCTCCCAAAATAAAATAAAAGAAAGTGAATGTTGTAAAAAAAAAAAACCAGGGAATAGTTCTATATATCATTGGACAGGGGAGCACAATACAAACCTATTCATCTATTTAATATCACTGACAGATTTTAAGAGTTATTTGCGTTATCTTGTTCTCCTGTTATAGCTCTGTGAACATACCAAAGAAGGATATTTACACTAAAACGAACAAATTAAACATTTCTAACTATAGTGTGCTAACTAGAACGCATACCAACTCGAGTTACAGAGGAGACGAGGAGGAGCATCACCTGAAAGATGCACAGATGAACAGACTGCAGACAGATATCTAGATTTCTTGTTCCACAAAAGCTGACTGCTAAGCTTCAGGAACTACGCAATTCAAAACCTTCAAGCAAATACAAAATTGCAACAGGTGTAGATAAAAATTGTAATGCATTACTACAATGTCCTTTTTACAGCAGTCAGAATGCCAGATATTCCTATAAATGAATTCTGTAAAAGAAAACTTATGATATGTGACTCGCGCTGTCACACCTACACCAGCAAGTAACAAAAGTCACAATAATAATGAAGGCAGTTATCGAATTTAAGTTCTATGACATAATCAAAATTGTTTCTTATGTACTCCTCATTGCTGGTCAGTATGGTCAGAAAAAATATAAATATTCATGATAAATTTAATATAACTAAGATGAGCTCACCTTTATGTACTATCACATTAAAAACAAGTCATAAGTCATACGAAACTTATTTGGATTAATTAGGGCCAGTCGGTTGATCGGGCAGTGTAGAAATATTACATTTTTGGTTTTGGCTAGCTACTTACAGGTGTAGTAGTTTTGGCCCTACTCTTACTACAAGAAAAGGTTCCATTGGAGATAGCCCAGGTAGAAGCATTATGTAGGAGGAGGTACAACTCAAGCCAGTAAATATAGAGGGGTTTCCACCAAAGTGGTAAGTTACTATTCGCCCTTACATATTCTCTACATTCCAACTGAACCAAGGCCGTGTCTGACAAATCTTTCTATCGTGGTTCTCTCCATCCCCTCTCCCAGAATCCAACCAGTCTCATTATTTTTAAGCTGTCTGTGTGAACCACGTGACTCGGCGGAGAAGAGTTGACCCCAGAGACATCCAATAAACTCATATGTACTCCTGAAGTTCTTGTACTGGAAAACCAGCCCCCAAACAACGATATTCAGAACTCGATGACTTTCAGAAACATTCCATTAACCTCAGGTCACATAGCCGATCCCACAATGCCAAGCAAGCAGCCATAACAACCACCAACTCCCCCCAAACTCAAATACCGGCAAAAGAATACTGAGGACAAAATAATTTGAAATCTCCGAGGACACAACTAATGTGCGAGGCACACTTGCCCCGCGTGGAAGACTGCAGTCTCTATTTATCAGATGTAATGCTGATTAGGGAAATACAGGCAATGAAGACAAATGCATTCTGCCTTAAAGTCATGGGTAATGCCCTGAGCCTGCTTAGGGGAAATATCCTGGTGCATAGGGTTCAGCCAGGCAATCATGTTCGAGAGTCCTCCGTGCTACTAAGGAAGTACATGCCCGGAAGACCATCGCGTGGATAGAGATTGGCTTCTGTATTCACATCACACTTCCAGTAAATCTAATGTGAATAGAGAGCATCTGCAGTGGTTCCTTGTCTTAGATGTACGACTGCATGATGTTGGGGTGAGTATAAGAAACAAATTAACTGTTATTTTAGAGTTACTAGACAATAGTAGAGCATATGTCAGAGCTATGGCAAGTAACATAAACCATGAGTATGAAGTGTCAATGGTGAATTATAGAAGCTGCTTACAGGTCGACGCTGCAAACGCTAGAGGGAGTGATGAATACTTTGAGTGCAGTTCAAGCTGTGAATCGTCTATTAGCAAGAAGCTTCACCTTTGCGTCATGAATGGGGAGAAATGATATATGATTCATGGCAGAAGAGCAAAGTGAATGAGTGTAGTTTACTTCAATATTTGCATGTGATTTTTCAGCTACTTGCATGAAGTCTTAGGTGTTTTCAAACATGCCATTATGAATTTACCAAATACACAGATAGACTTCGTCTTTGCTTATACTATAAACTATATATAAATGCCATCATAGAGAATAATTAGATTTTTGATTCTTGAAATCTCTGTAATCAGCAACTAGATCTCTATGTTTCTCTAGCCAACTGGCAAAGTGCTCTCTTTAACAACATTAAATCCATTCCTTCAGCATATATCAGTTTTTTGAAGCAGGCAAAGCATTTGGAATCACGATTAGAAGATCAAAAGACAATTATCCAAATATTTACATTCAAAAGCAAGATCCAGAGCTCCAGAAGAGGAATAAGCTAGAAAACCACTAACCTATTTCGACCCTTCATTTATGTAACTGAGCTCACTTACTAACACATGAATTCAAACTCTCCCGATATGCCCCCACATCAACGGCAGTAGCTCCTTATCATACTTCTCTTCTTCTAGTTAAAATCCATGTGTCTACCAATCATCAAAGCTGCGACGCCTGCTACTACTACCACCCCGTTTCTTTCCCTTCTTTTTATCAGCCTTTCCATCATCCTTGCTTTTATCTGCCCCTTTCCTCCCTCCACCCTTACCTTTCTTCTGTCGATTTTTTCCAGCTGAACTCCTCGGCTCGCTCTCAAAGTTGTTTATTGCAAAGTCCTCAGGTGGTGCAGGAATAGGATCATACACATCCGGATCCCAAGTAACCCGGCACTTCTGAGCAGGCTTGCCAACCTTCTCACGGCTCCCTTTCAAAGCCGAAACAAGATTCAACGTTGGAATATCATCTTCATTGCGCTGTACCGATTCTTCCAACATCTCATCTTCCATTTCTTTCTCTTCCACATTACCACCATTTCGCCCTTGGTTATCCTCTATCACATCACTTTCACACAGAGATTTATCATACCCCATTCGCACTATCAGCACCTCTTCCGACAAACCTTCATTCCCACCTTCCTCTTCTTCATCATCCTCAACGTTATACCCCTCCAAAGCCACTTTCATCTTAACCTGACTTGTACAACTACTCAATACAACAGCAGAATCAAAATGTTGCTCGCAATCACTCGACTTATCTACCGATTTTTGGTCTCCCAAGTTAGTTTCACCTTCAGACATTGGCATACCACAGAGTAAGCTCTCTTCCATTAACAACAGAATTAACAGCCAAAAGTACCAAAATCAGAATTGTCTGTAACAGAAACACATCTCATGTCAGGATATAACGACACAAGCAGACATTTCAAATTTCCAAACCGAAAACTCATCAAATGTAACGATCAATTTACGATGAACCAGGTTCTTCATCAACACATATCAAGAAAATAATCGGTAGTTACTTGCTCAAATTAAGAAATTGTTGCTCAAACAAAGAGAAATGGAAATTAGTGAGTCTTACTTGCTTCAGTAACAATAACCGAAGCTCAAAGCGTATGCAATTAATAGATTGAAGTATTGAACAAAAAGAATGTAGAAAGAATTGAAAGCCAGATCGCAAATTCGTCTTCTTAATCAGCTAGTTTGAAGAAGCTCGATGTTCAAATTAAATATATAGATCATGATAGGATGACCCAAAGTCAAGGGCTTTTAATCTTCTTAATATGTTTGTGGAGAGTGGACCATTTTACTTCTGGGCTGGGCCCGCTTCAGAATGGAAGGCCAAATTCGTATGAAAATGGTTAAACACATGACCCCTTTTACTAACGTAGAATATTTTAATATATTGTAAATGGTATTTTAAATATTATAAATATAAAAGTTAGTTCATATATTTATTATATGTAGCGTTTAACCTCATAATACTTCAAACTTCGAAAATAATAACATCAACACATTGGTTAAACACTTCAAACGTCGAAAATAATAACATCAGCACATTACAATATCATACAAGAACAAAAATTATATTATATAAGTATTGGTTAAATTATAATAAATATTGTAAAATTAAAGAAATGTAATTTCTTTCGTTTGACATATTATATTGTCTATAATTAATTTATAGTATTCGAATATTTAAATAAATTAATATTTTACGAAAATTTAAAAAAAATGAAGAAATGTGATTGGCAGCCTTAAGGGCTGCTAGATGGGTTGTTTGGCAGGCCTCAAGCCTGCCAAACAACCCGTTTTGTCGTTTTGTAAAAAAAAATTTGAAGTAATTGAAAATGTTAATTTGGTGTGTAAGATTTAATTAAATTTATATTTATTTATTTATTACATTGCTCTAAAATTTTAATTATGATTGTTTGAAAATCATAAACCACCCTCGTGTTATTCGATTGTGTTTGTTTGAAGATTGGAAGGGAAAGAAGTAAGTTAGAGAGTTGAAATGGATACATAAAAATGTTTTTGGATAAGATCATAGTATTTTATAACTTAATGTAAATTTGTGTTGATTTTGTAATATATTAAAATTATGCCATGTTTTTAGTAAAAAGAGTCTTGCGTTCAACATTATTGATTCCTTTTAATGGATGAACTTCGAAAAAGCCCATAGCAATATAATTATGTGGGTTCATCGCATACATATACCTCCTCAATTTTATTTTATTTTGAGAATTACAGGCCGGTAACGTTTTTCAATTAATAATTTAAAAATTAACCGTTGATCATTTGTGATCTATAATGCAACAAAAAATTGTATATCGTCACACAAAATGTATAGTTTTAGGTTTGAAAACTGTATCGTTTGCACTATATGACACAGTTTCAGGTCACTTTTTGAAACATCTCATTTTCTTGGGTTGTATTTTAAATTTGCTCCCCAATTCGACCCTGTAATGAATTTGCTTGGATTTTGATTCAAGTAAATAATTATGTATTAACACAAGACTTGTTGAATTATAATATTAAATTAACACATAATTTTCTGGATTACATGTCTCCTTTTGTAATATTTAGTGCCAAAGGTTTTGTGGTTAGAATTTTTTGCTATTATATTGTGTAATACTTGCTAGAAAAGTCTACTTAGAATGTCAATTTGTCTAACACGAATATATATCATTAATAAAATACAGACATATGTTATTAATAAAAATATATATATTAATTAAAATACATATTGTTAATAAAATGCACTTCTTTTATCTAAGAGAAAAATATTACTTCCTTTGATCCAATAAAAACTTCCTAACTTTCCTTATTTGGAGTAACATTACAAACTTCCTACCCAAAATTAGAAAACTTTTTATCCCACCAATTAATTCTTTATTATTTCTCTTTCCTACTTTATTCTAACTTTCTTATTTCTCTCACATACTTCATCAATCACTTACTACTTTATTAATATAATACCCCATACAAATCAGTATATAACTATTATTCCTTAATTGAAAAGAAATCAATGCCCTAGGAAGTTCTTAAAAGAACGGAGGGAGTAATATTAACAACATGAACATTTTGACTAACAACATGCTAACTAACATGGATGCTTTTATTTGTAACATAATCTCATCTATAAAATAAGTTATTTAATGAACTTAAATGTATTTATAACATCTCAAAACCAATAAAGATACGACCTCTATAGATTAATTAGTTACACATTAACATATGTTGTTGATGGAAACATATAATCAAAATATATGTATAACTAATTTTTACTTTTTCGTAAAAAATTCCATTTTAACAATATATACAATGTTTTGGCCAATAATTTAGATCTTCTTCGTTCTTATTTTGGTAGTATATTATCACAAAGTCTCATAAGAGAAAGAGATAATTTCAAATCCATTTACTTGAACGCGATCTATGTTCTTTAAAAAAGTCATATCTGTATTAAATTAAAATGTATACAGTATGTTATTGACAAATTCTCTTGTTTAATACTATGAAAAAATTCATATGGGTTTGGATGCTTGGTAATTGGTAGTCCCCATTAGTACTTGGGTCATGTCCGTGGTCATGTAATATTTACAGTGAAACATGGGGCCATAAATTAAGTCAAAATAGTTGCGTGTCTGGATTCGATGAATTAAGGTTATTGAGATTTTAGTAGTAAGTGAACAAAGATAGAAAATACCATGGTGTATCTTCAGAATCGGATACACAAAACAAAACATACATACACCTGATGAGCTCAAATAAGATCTGTTGGTATGTAATGTAAGCATGTATGTATATCTATAGCACAAGCGCTAGCATCCACGTGGACTGTCTTGTTTTATGACAAGTGCCAACCAGTCTTACGAGTCTACTACGTGACGATAGGGTGCTTGAAGTTGAATGCATCTAGACCTGACATGCAGGTTATTCGGATGGATCATTCCCGCTCGCTTTTTATTTTAGATTATTTTTAAGTCGAGTCGGGTGATGTTCTGATTCAGATGATGGTCGGGTTTGGATCATTTTAAGTTATTGATATTTCGGGTCGCTTTGGATCGGGTCCGTTCGGATATAGAAAATCGAATCATTTCAGGTCGACTATTTTTAGATTTGGGTGTTATTCGGGTTTGGGTCTTTTCGGATTAAAAAAGTTCGGATTGTTTCGGGTCAAATATTTTCGGATTTTGGTCGTTTTCGAACTAATTTATTTTGGATTGTTTTGGGTTGAATATTGAGGTAGTTTTAGACAATGCACATTATTAATATATGATACAATGATACTTTGTTACTGTTGGAAGTCTCGTTGTTATAACTTTTAACTTGTGAAAGACTTCTCTAATTAGAGTTTTGTTACTTTGAGTTTGAATTGACAAAGAACATGAGAATGTAATTAGTTTGCTACTTACTATGCAATATGCTTCAGGGAAATGTACCAGAATATCATCTTTGTAGTCCTTTTCATTTTAATAATCATGTTTCTTTTTATATTGTATTTTTGTCTAAAACCTGTTAATGAATATAATGTTTCTGCAAGTGAATTATCCAATGGTTTATGAGGAGTTTGAAGTTATATTCAAACAATTGATAGATGATACACAATTATACTTGTAAATGGAGAACGTATGTTAATATGACTTAACTGCTCGATGAACTTATATGCAATTCAATCATACTTATATTTACTTTTAATTTTTTTTAAGTAGAGTAGTAAAAGGTACAAGTTTTTTGGATAAACTTTAAAAGTCATCATTTTAAAAAGATTGAAAAATTAAGTAAAAATAAAGAAAAAAAGTATATCATTCTAGTTTTATAATAGTAGCATTCAAGATTAACGTCTATGAAATCTTCTTATGGAAGTGAATTCAAAAATATATTCAAAATAATTTTTTTAATTTTTGTAAATAAAATTATATGAGATTTAATAAAAGAGATACTTCATGTCCAACCAACTTTCCTATAGTACAATAAAAAATCTAGATTATATACAATAACTTTAGTTTATTCCATTTACATCAACAAGTTATAAGATATTCATGCTTTAAACGGTGCCCTCTAATAATGGATGCATTGTGATACTTGTGACTACGCGTCACATCTAATTCGGGTCATTTTGGAGCGTTTGAGTACGCGTTGGATGATTCAGGTCAATTCTAATTCGGGTAATTTCTTATCGAATGATTCTGGATCAATTCTAATTCGGATCATTTCGGACCGGATGATTTGGGTCAATTTGGATTCTAGTCAATTCGGATCGGGTAATTTCGGGTCTGGTGGTTTTGGGTCATTTCGGATCGGGCCTGTTCATACCATTCTAATCGGGTCGCTTCGGATACACCGGGTCAATTCGTGTTTCAGGTCATTTTTGGATATGACAATTTCGGATCATTTTTGAATTCGGATCGGATCTCGGATCATTTTCGAGTATGCGAATGTAATAATTTCGGGTCTACTTTTAAGTTCGAATCCGATCATTTCGAATCGAATTTTAAATTTGAGTGAAAGACGGCGGGGTCTAAATGCATTGCATCGATCAACCTTGAACTTGGTCACCTAGTCACAACTCGTAAGGGTACATATTAATCTGCTCAATTCCACGTATCGCATGCATGCACTATACTGTCACACCGTCTGAAAGGGAACCCAAAGAATATGCTTACTCTTGTTATTGAGGAAATACTTTAATTCTTATTGCTTTTTCTCCGTTCTCTTCCGTTCTAATGTAATTTAATGAGATTGTAAATTTACACTCCCTCCGTTAAAGTCTCACATTTTATTTAATGAAATTTATTTTCTACGTTATACATTATCTTTCATATACTTTATTTATTATTTTTCTTATTTTATCCAATCACATTCATACTTTATTACATTCTTTTCTACTTTATCACTTTTTTCTTAAAATTTATATCCGGTTTCGCAAAACTTCCAATTCGGGACAAAGGGAGTATAAACAGTCATATGTGTGCAACCTAGGAGTGGTTAGGGGTCGTCCCCCCACCCCCTCCTCGAAAATATGTCATATATATTTTTGCATCCGCCTCTAAATTGTATCATATTTTCTTTTTTATTCTCTCTTTTTAATTTTCTTTTATCTTCTTTATCAATACAAAAAAATCCACCAAGTCAGAATCATATATCTTCATTGCAAAGATCCGAACAACTCCATGTCGGAAAACATCAAATCAAAGTTGTTACATAGGATAATATCCTGTTAAACATCCCACATCGCTTGAGAGTATCTTGGACACTCACTATGTAACGACTCGGCCACTAATGGACCGGCAAGGTTATGTATGGCTGGCCCACCACTCGGTACGATATTGTCTACTTTGGGCCGGTGCCCGCACGAATTTATTTTGGGTTTCCCCAAAAGGCCTCATACCATAGGAGAGTGATGGTCTACATATATATTGATGTAGCGTGCGTGGTTGATTCACAGGAACGATAAACTTAAGACTCGTTGATCCAAAAGAATATCGAGAATTGACTCAAGATTCGTTGATTCAGCAGAATACCGAGAATTTATGGATCAAGATTCGTTGATTCATAAGAATACCGAAAATTGACAGATTTGGAGGAACACCTCAATTTTTTTATATAA
>JAYMSP010002632.1:0-23191 GCA_036897095.1 Plantago elongata
AATTCGTGGACCTGAATGTAATTGATTTTTATCTACTAGGACTTGCATGTCATTGTTGATCTGGGTGGTAGCCATTTATAATAAACGAATCTAATAGGGGTGGTAGATGTAATTCGCCCTTAATTTTTGTTAGAGTTCATTAAGAAAATTAAGACAAAAAGGAATCGGTAGTAGAAACTAGAAATTAAAACTACAAATTATGTTGAAATGAATGTGGTGGCCTGGTGGGCAATGGGCCGTATAGTCTCAGAATTATATGTTTCCACTCCTTTTTTCTTGTCAAGTACTGTACCTCTTGGCCTCTACCCGTCCATCATCATTCCTGTCTTCTTTTATCTAGTTATTTAATCACATTCTTTTCATTTCTATGGAAACATGTTACAGTATTATATTCATTTTCATTCTATTGGAACTATGTGACAGATTTGCTATGTTCTTATGGAATGTTGTTATATAGTGTATTGAATTATTGGGAAATTTTAACTATTTTTAATAAAAAAATTCTACTTTAAATTGCATGGCAAAGAGTAAATTCTTGTAAATTAATTTCCATCGAATTGAAAATGACTAATAAAACAAGAGTTTACAAGTGATATCATATTCATGAAAAAGAATAAATTGATAAGTGGTGATAAAGAGAAAATAAAGTAAGAAGAATTAATTATTGAACAAAGTTGGTGGAGGAAGAAGTGGAATGGATTCAACAGTGGTTCACTACGTTGAAACCATGGACACGGACAAGAGTTTGTGTGAAACGTGTTGTGTGGCTGTGCATTTACGGGGTGCCTTTAGAACAATGGAATCAAGAGTTTTTCCAGAAAGCTGGGAGCATGTGGGTAATTGCGTGCAAGTGCATCAAGCTACGATTGAGCGAAGCGACTTGAGGAAGGGGCGGGTGAGGGTGGAGACTTCGTGCTTAGACTTAATTCGGAGGAAGGTCTCGATTATGCAGGATGGGGAGAGGATCCCGATGCAGATAGTTGAGGAATGTCAGTGTGTTGATCTATGGTGTGAAGAACAACGTAGAGGTCGGCGTCGGGGCCGTAGGGGTGAAAGGGGTGAGCAATCAGAGTCGGAAGGATCTGACTTTTTTTCAGGGCAGTCCTCGAATGATTGCTATGAAAGTGATGGAGTCAACAGTTTGTGGGAGGAGAAGTAACCAATGGTGGGTGGTGTTTTGGGAGAGGAGGAACCAGTTGTGGGTGATGATGTGGGAGAGGAGGGGATCACGGGTAATGATGTTGCATCGGAAGAGGTGCGGTTGAACGGTGGTGACAAGGGGACGGGGCAGCTGCAGGGGAGGACGGAGAGCAGCAGAGATGTTCGGAAGGTTTGGGGCAGCATGAGCAGATTGGGGAAGGGGAGCAGATTGTGGTGGAGCAGACTACATCTAGTAATCTGTATGCTGAAGTTGATGATCGACCTGCACAAGGCGAACAGAATCAGAGCCATGTCGCTCTGTCTAATCATGCAGCGCAGGGGGATATATAGAATGACGAACACTTGGAACTCAGTCAAGAGGAGTCTGATCCATTGGTAAATGAAGAGGCGGAGTCAGACAAAGGTGCAACGGGGTCGAAGGTGATTAAGGAGGTGTTGGGGACAGATTCTGACCCTTTCGCATTGGCTGATATTATTGCCAATCATACGGTGTCTCAGAGACGTATTCAGCCGATAAGAACAAGAAGAAAGAAATGCAGGGAGTGGGATGATTTTGTTGTTGATTTGAGGGGTGAAGGGAAAAAGTCGAAAGGGGTAGCTCGAAGGAAACTCCAGAGGAGGTTGTGGAGACACAGATTGATGGGGGTATTTTGGTTTTGGATGAAGAAATTCGAGCTTGTAATACGCAAGTGACGAGGAGATCGTGTGAAGAGTAGGCGAGAGCAACTGTCTGAGTGGGTATGAAATTGGGTTTGATTAGTGAAGCGGAGAGTGGGAGGATTCAAGAGATTTTCGAGGCATGGGAGGGACGTGCTAGAGGATTCGTGAGGGAATGTGTGATGTACCAAGGTGAAGGTAGTGTAAGTCGTGGATCATGAAGATTTCAAGTTTCAATATTAGGGGTTTGGGTGCGGCGATTAAAAAGAAGGAACTCTGGGATTTGGTTATGAAGGAGAAAATTGATTTTGCTTGCATTCAAGAGACAAAAAGATTTTTTTTTTGCGAAGGGATATTGAGAAACTTTGGGGTGGGAGCAATGTTGATTGGACTTTTAGTGGGGCAATGAAGCGTCCGATGGTCTTTTAAGTATGTGGAATACGGATGTGTTCGTGAACGAGGAGCTTTGGGGTGAGTAAGGGGCTTTGGGTGTATGTGGTAAGTGGAGGGGAGTGGAGGTGGAGGTGGAGATAATTAATGTGTATGCTTCGTGTGTGGACAACAAGAATGAGGAGTTATGGACGATCTAAAAGGAGAAAATTACACACAAAACGGAGTGGAGAGGGCGTGTGTGGGGATTTAAATGCGGTGAGATGAAAGGAGAAGCTTAAAGGTCGTGCGAAGGAGGGTGGGAAACGAATTCGGTTGCGGTGTCTGCAGGCACGGACAGAGACCTCTCTGTAGGAGGTCAACGTTCGGTTGAGGAGTCTCAGCAAGGAGGGGCCACGGACAGAGAGTGTGCACAAAGAATTAGTTGGGCTGCATTTTTGACGAACCTTCTCTCTATCAAAGAGAATATCCGGTTGCAACAAGCCAAGAAACATTGGGTTAAGGAAGGGGATGCGAATTCTAAATTCTTCCATGGTACTTTGGAGGGGCGACGGAGGATTAATGGTTTCCATAGGATGCGAGTTAATGGCCGATGGTTGGAGGAAGTGGAGGAGGTGAAGAATGGTGTATGTGAGTCTTTTGAAACCATTTTAAATCAAAGCATGTTGGGGATTTCAGTGTGCAAGGGCTCGAGGGTAAAATTTTAGGGTGTTGCGATGTGACTTGGAAAAACCATTTACGGAAGAGGAGGTGAAGCAAGCAGTTTGGAATTGTAGTACAGATAAGAGCCCGGGTCCGGATGGTTTTAATGGGTTATTTTATCGCTCTTGTTGCGAGGTGGTAAAGGTGGACCTTATGAGAGTCTTCAAGGAATTTCACATGCATGGAAGGCTTTGTAAAGGAACAAATAGCACTTTACTTACTCTTGTGCTGAAGGTATCTAACCCAGTGAATGTGGGAGATTATCTCTAAGGTGCTTGCGAATAGACTTGGAGGTGTTTTGAAGAATGTAATTTCAGAGAACCAATCGGCTTTTATAGGCAATAGAAACATTCCCGATGGGATTCTTATAGCTAATGAAGTAATTGATGAGGCTAAGAAGAAGAAGAAGAAGAAGAAGAAGAAGAAGAAGAAGAAGAAGAAGAATATGTGTCTTTTCAAGATTGATTTTGCTAAAGCTTATAATTCGGTGCGATGAGATTTTCTCTTTGATATGTTGAGGATATTGGGGTTTGGAGATTTATGGATTAGGTGGATTAGAGAGTGTGTATCCACAGTGTTTTCCTCAGTTTTGCTTAATGGGAGTCCGACAGAGGAGTTTGAGGTACGTAGAGGATTGAGTCAAGGAGACCCGCTCTCTCTTTTTTTGTATCTAGTGGTGGCGGAAGGGTTATCTCGCATGTTCCATAAAGCGAGAGTTCTTGAGAGGTTCAAACCGGTGCTAGTGCGATTGAATTAGGTACCTATTTTGATTCTTCAATTTGCGTATGATTCTTTGATTCTTGGAGAATTTGATGAGGATAATTTTGTAGTAAAAGGTATCCTTAGAAGTTTTGAACTTGTGTGGGGTTTGACAATTAATTTCAAGAAAAGTAGTCTTATGGGTATTGTTGTTGAAGTAGTCGTGGTGAGGAGAGGGGCGGTGGTGTTAAATTGCGATATGGGAGAGTTTCCGTTTACTTATTTGGGACTTCCGGTAGGGGGGAAAGTTCGGGATAAGATTCTTTGGAGGCCAGTGTTGAATAAATTTGAGAAGAGACTTGGTACTTGGGAGAATAGATTTCTATCATTAGGTGGACGTATAGTACTAATTAAATCGGTACTCAATGCTTTACCTACCTATTTATAATCTTTTTTTAAAGTGTCAGAGTCCATTCTTGAAGAGATGAAGAGTTTACAACAGAATTTTCGATGGGGAGGAAAACTCCAAGATGATCGAAGAAGGATTCCATGGGTTAAATGGGACATTGTTTGTGCCGAAAAAGGGGATGGAGGTCTTGGTATTAAGAATTTGAAGGCTTTTAACCTTGCTCTCATAGGCAAATGGGTATGGAGAATTTTAAAGGGAGGGGAAGGTCTTTGGTTGAAAGTGATTGATTCCAAATATGGTTCGTTCTTGACTAATGTGGATCATATCTTGAGTGGCAAAAGCTACAAGAGTTGTTGGTCGGGATGGTGGAGAGGTATCATCAAGTGGATAGGTATAAAAGAGTGGTTTATGTCCAAGGTACGGGAAAATATTGGTAATGGAAAATAACACATTGTTTTGGAAGGAACCATGGGGTCATTTTAAGAAGAGCTTGATAGATTCGTACCCACGTTTGTATGCTTTAGAGAAGCATAAAAATTGCATGTTATCAAGTAGAGTGCACAACTTGGTGACTGGGGTTGATTGTGCATGGGAATGGAGGAGAAATCTTTCGAGTGGGAGGAAAGAGAGGTAGAAGACATTGAATAAAAAGTGAAGTTGCTCGTTCCTAATGCATATGAGAATGACACTTGGATTTGGAGGGGGGGGGTAATGATTTTTGTTATTCTACAAAAGAAGGATATCGTCTCTTGGTTACTCATGAAGAGGATTACCCGTGCAAAAAGTGGTCCAAGGTGATTTGGAATAAATTAGTCCCATCTAAGGTGAATGTTTTTGTGTGAAAATTGTAGCAAGATAGAATCCTGACGAAGGAAAATTTGAAGCGAAGGGGAGTGTTTATTGGTGATGGTGATTTAGTTTGCAAACATTGTGAAGATAGTAGTGAGGAGCACTTAGCATATCTTTGGAGAATGTACTGTCACTAGACAAGTGTGGACTTTGGTGTGTGGGTGGCTCAAAGTCGATGTGGTAGAGGGGGAGGGTGTTGAGCATCTCTTGGAGCTCCATATGCAGTTAGCTAAGCGAAGGAATGCGGACATTCGGAGTGTATATTGGCATGCGACTATTTGGAATATTTGGATTGCACGGAATGCCTTGATATACCGCAACGAAGCATGTTTTTCGGGTATTATTGTGGAGCGCATTAAAATGAATACTTGGGCTTGGTTAAAAGGTCGGGTAAATTGAACTCCTATAATCATGTTAACTCGTGGGTTTTGGAGCCCGTACTATGCCTGAACATTTAATTTGGTTGGTCATTGGTTAGGAGAAACTGAGAGTTGGTTTATTTTTCTAGCATATTTTCTGTTTTGCTCTCTGTTTTCAGTCACTTTGTGCAGGTACAAACATTTTTTGGTGTGTCAGAGGTCGAATGATGCTTGCTTGGGATCTGTTTTGGCCTGATTAAGTCTGACTTTGGGGTAACGCACGTAAGTTGGAGGCGAGCACCAATTTCAAGGTACTAGGTGTCAAAAGGAAAAGGTGAGGTGACATGGGGAGGTAATGATGGTGTTTGGTGCATATCTATTTCTCTTGTGACACACTTGTTGATCCTTTTGATGAGATGTACTCACGACTACTAATCTGTAGTTCGGTGTGAGCTTGTTTTTTTATCCAGTTGGCACATTTTGTTGGTTTAGTGGGACATCCATAGCAAGATGGGAGGGGTAAGGGAATCGGAAACAAGGTTTGTCTTCCATGGCAACCTTGTTTCTCGGTTTTTAACTCAAGTAATTAAACCATCGTGATTTAATTCTCAATACCTTGAGGTTTATGCTTTCTTTATTTGTGTTACGGTTAAGAGGAGTACATTATATGCTCTAAGGAATCCCGTGACCTTAACTCAAGTAACTAGACACCTGTGATCTAGTTTTCAATATCTTGAGGGACTCAATGGATTAAACCATGGTGATTTAACCTTCAATATCTTGAGGTTGTTTTATCTTTTTCTCTCGAGTGTGGATTCTGATCTTTAGTCCTGGTGAAAGGAGTATCTTGTATACTCTGAGGAGTCCTAGGACGTCCAACTCAAGTAGCTAGACCACTGTGATCTAGTTTTCAATATCTTGAGGGACTCAAGGGGTTAAACCATTGTGATTTAGCCTTCAATATCTTGAGGTTGTTTTATCTTTTGTTCTCGAGTGTGGTTTATGATCTTTAGTCCTGGTGAGAGTAGTATCTTGTATACTATGAGGAGTCCCGGGACGCCCAACTCAAGTAGTTAGACTATTGTGATCTATTTTTCAATATCTTGAGGGCCCCTTGATCACGTTTTAAATTGCTTACCACTTGACCTGAAAGATGGCATAGGGTGTAGGAAGGTGATTAAGAATGGGCCTGAAGTGGATCTATGGTGTTTAGGCATCACCGTTGTCGTGTTGGGCATGTCCAAATACTACCCAAAAAACAGTTTAAGTATCGTGAGGATTGATGAATGTATATACCAAACCAGCACGCACAAAAGTACGGACATCGGTAAAATAGAAACTACTGGATCTTTCCTTTGAATTGACGGTGGCTGGTTCCTAGTCTGAAACTGTGTGGCAAAGATGGAGACTAAGTGTTGGTGATGAAATTATTCGAGTTACGGAGCATATACCATTCGAGAGAATGTTTGTATTAGGCTTGGTGACTGGAGTTTTGGGACATAGATTTTGTATTACTTTTTTGGTTCTAATTGGTATGGATATTTTACTAGTTGTGGTAGGTTCTGATTCGTGGTTCGGATATTCTGTTCCTTCAATTTGGTTAATTGTCTTTCAAGAGAGCATTACTTGTGCTCTTCACTATTATTGAAAAAAATTTAGCCGTTTAAAATAAACAATATATTTAGGTTATGAGTTAAGTCTTTAAAGGAACATAAGAAAATAAAAGGTTATAATTTTAAATTGAATGGGAGGGTTTAAAGTATTCTTAGAATGGATAATATGTAATTGTTTTTTCGATTCACATATGTGAGTGAAAGTGAGGATAAAATGTAGGAAAAGTACATTGTGGTGTGGTAGAGCTAATATATTACAAGATTGACATGTGACTTGGTAGTTTAAAAATTCGTATATTAATTAATTAGTGGTGATCAGTTTGATAATTGGGTGAGGTAAGAAGATAATTGAAATTTTTTACCTTTCCTATTTCGATATGATATACTCGTACGTGTTTTCATAGTTTTCTATACCACGAGTGGTGCACTAATCCCATTATTATTTCCGCTGGATTACATTGACTAATTGACTCATCACAATTTTACAATAATCAATTATAATAATCGCCATTCGATATTATACAAACCCACGATGATTCCAAAATTTGTTTAACAAATGTGAAATTATTCCAAGTTTTGGTCACTACACATTCACACAACCTTTATGTGTCCCTATAAATAAGCCCTTACAAAACTCATACACCAAACTACTACTCATACAAAAAACCAACCATGGAGTCTTTCTATGTCACCCTTCTAACCCTCTTCATCCTCCTAGTCTCCATCTCCCTTCACTTCCTCTTCTTCTCCAAGAAATCCGGCACGGCCCCCCTTCCACCCGGTAAGACAGGCTACCCATTCGTCGGCGAAAGCCTCGAGTTCCTCTCGACCGGATGGAAAGGCCACCCCGAAAAGTTTATTTTCGACCGCATAGCCAAGTACTCCTCTACTGTCTTTCGTACACATCTATTGGGCGAAAAGGCTGCAGTTTTCTGCGGTGCGGGTGGGAACAAGTTCTTGTTCTCAAATGAGAACAAGCTCGTCCAAGCGTGGTGGCCTAGCTCCGTGGACAAGGTCTTTCCTTCATCATCGCAATCTGGTACTTCCTCGAAAGAAGAGGCCATCAAAATGCGACGAATGCTCCCCAACTTCTTCAAACCGGAGGCGTTGCAACGCTACGTGGGGATCATGGACCACATAGCCCAAAGGCACTTTGCGGATGGATGGGAGAACAAGAAAGAAGTCGTAACGTTCCCTCTTACGAAGAACTTTACGTTCTGGCTGGCCATCAGACTGTTCGTGAGCATAGAGGACCCTGAGATGGTCGAGAAGTTCGCTGAGCCGTTCAACCTGTTGGCTTCCGGTTTGATCTCAATACCCATTGATTTGCCAGGAACACCGTTCCATAAGGCGATCAAATCGTCGAATTTGATCAGGAAGGAACTTCATACTATCATCAAACAGAGGAGAACTGATTTGGCTGAAGGAAAGGCATCACCAACACAAGATATATTGTCACATATGCTATTGGCTAGTGATGAAAGTGGTAACTTCATGCAAGACTATGATATTGCTGATAAGATCTTGGGCTTGCTTATTGGAGGGCATGACACTGCTAGCTCTGCTTGTGCTTTCATTGTCAAGTATCTTGCTGAATTACCTGAGATTTATGAGGGAGTGTACAACGGTAAGTCAATCTCTAGCCAAACCACCTACTTTCTCCTACTCTTTAGCAAAATGAACTCATAAACTGACTCTTCGTTGAATAGTCATCGTATTAACATCTAACAATATATTAACCTTGCTATAGTGAAACCACCTAATTAAAAATGAAATTATGTGGACTCTTAGTATAAATGTGTAAGGAAGGAGAATTATAAGATTACGGCAAACTCACGCTTGGAGGATTTTTTTATCCTATTAACTTCACGTGTTTATGCTTGAAGCCTTGAAGTACTCTATGTGTAACTAACTAAACTAATAAGTATTGATAGATGATATGACAAGCCTAATCAAAGTGTTTGTTTAGCAGGTTAACTATGACATAAAAATTAAAAATGTATGATATTTAATCAAATTAAAATATTACTTCTGTATTTTTATAACCTTTCTAGTTTATCATTTACTATACCATTTTACAGTCAATTATAACTTACTTTAACTATAAATTACTCTAAAAATCTAATAATATAATAATTTATAAGAATTATAACATGAATTTTACCAATTAAAATTGTAATTATATAAGTTTATTATTATTATATTTTAAAAGTAGTTTGAAGTAAAAAAAAAAAAGTTGACCGGACAAAGTTAAAATGAAACAATATCCATGAATAAATTAGTCGAAGTTGATTTAAAGCCATTATTTTAAAATACTGTTCTGAGAAATGTTATATAGTGGAGTACCAGTACCATATATACATATCCCATATGCAAGGTTTATAATCAAGACCAGCTGTGTACAGCTCTTGTTTGCATCTGTATCTGATTATTATTATCAACTGTAATGAAAAGATTTCTCCTTGATTCTCAAAGTAATCAGAAGATTGAGGAGTATAATTTAAAGAGACATGACTAAATAAATAAGGTTTCTCGTAATGATACACTTGTAAGCTGTAACAATAACATTACCATGTTTAGAAGTAAACAAAACCAAGTTGACTTGTCTCATCACGGAATCTTCTCTAGTGACATCTATAATTTCCGTTGCATTTTAAACCTTTTCAAGTTCATTTTTAACCGTGGGTTTAATTCCTTATTAACTTCCGTGATTATTCTTAAAGGACTGATACACAATACTATATGCAGAGCCAAGTTAGGAATTTTGGCCCGTACAGCTTTTCATTAATATATGTGTGTGTGTTTTGCTGCAAAGAAATGGGCAGTTTCCTGTTTGTATATGCAAGGCAACATTACCAAAATATTTGCCGGCCCCAGACCAGTTCAATTATTTAACATATAACTGAAAATACAATGCAATATAATATTGTAAAATCAGCTATTTATTAACAAACTGTAAAAATTGTTTTGTTAGAATTTAAGTGACTAACCCTGTATCAATAGTTTAATACTTTAATACACTTGTCGAGTGCAAAAAACAAAATTTCATCATTTTTGTTAATTTACCGGGGAATGCCGGGAATTATCATCACATCTATTTAAAATATAGATTTTATATTTTTATATTTTGTCAATTTCGATACTGAAGCATGAAGTAATTATCAGAATATTATTTTTAAAATTAATCCGGTCCAGTTTACATCCCCGAGCAGATCTGGAGGCCCATTTATAACTTGTACTACTTCTAGATTGACATATAATAGGGCATGTGATTTTCGCAATTAATGATGCAATTCTGGACCATATATGACTATAGGTCATATACCATTAATTCGTCTCCTCAAGTACTCATTTACAATGTCAGCGTTCAAAATGAGATAGTATAACTTTAGAGTGAACTATATATATCTGATGTTTCATGTTTTATCAAATGAACAGAGCAAATGGAAATCGCGAAATCAAAACCGGAAGGTGAACCATTGAACTGGGACGATATTCAGAAGATGAAATACTCATGGAACGTCGCTTGTGAAGTATTGAGGCTTGCACCTCCTCTTCAAGGCGCTTTTAGAGAAGCCCTTACCGATTTTATGTACAATGGCTTCTCCATTCCAAAGGGCTGGAAGGTAACTTAATTCATCATACTATAAATAAGTTATAACGAGGTTTTGCGCTTCTCTCTTAAATAACTGACCCGTAAAACTTATGAAATGTGTGACAGATATATTGGAGTGCGAACTCTACACATAGGAATCCAGAAGTCTTCCCGGAGCCCCTGAAATTCGACCCTTCTCGGTTTGAAGGATCTGGACCCGCCCCTTACACGTTCGTGCCTTTTGGTGGAGGCCCTAGAATGTGTCCCGGAAAAGAGTATGCGCGTTTGGAGATACTGGTGTTCATGCATCATCTTGTGAAGAGATTCAGGTGGGAAAAGATGATTCCAGATGAGAAAATTGTGGTTAATCCTATGCCTATTCCTGCTAAAGGCCTACCAATTCGCCTATTTCCACACAAAGCTTGATTATTTCTTATTTATTTGTCTATAATTAAGAGAATTGTGTAATTAAAGGTTGTTAAACTCATACAACTTCATAAGAAGCAAACCACATGCTTCTTCACTTGTAATGCAATTTTTTTGATCTTTTTCTAATCAGTATTTGTACTGTAGTTTTTCATCAAGATATAATTATTAAACTGTTCCATTTCTATCTTTCTGAGAGTCACCTCGTTTGTTCTGACTTCTGAGTCTTCTCAGACGTTAAGGTTGAGGTCAATATTGGTCTATTACTACATTACTTCTAAATTATATAGAAAATATTATTCCTCAGTCCTAAATTCATCTTTATGTAAAATATGACATAAATTTTAATAGAAAATTAAATAAAGTATAATAGATGGTGATAAAATAGAAAAAAATGATTAAACTAAAATAAATAGTATATAAAGTATGATAAAATAGGATGGATATAAATGAGAAGATGAAGTTATCACGAATTAAAAGGAAATATGAGAATATAAAGTGAGGAATTATAGTATAGTTTTAGACATTGCTACTACATATTCAAGGACAATTGGAACTATATGAAGTGTATACACAGTAATTACGTACGTAGTCCAGTATATAATTTGAGACATTCCAATCCATCCTATCCTACATATGACAATTCAACAATTATTGTGTTTTTAATTATTGTGTTTTTAACGAAGAACTCGCATAAATTTAATTAACTTGGAAATGGTTCCAATTTGGCTTCTTCATGGGATCATTTTATAATCGAACCAAACCAAAATAATTTTGAAACTGTGACTCAAAATATAAATAAGTATGAAACCACTCTCATCCAAAATATAAAGGTATACGGTTTATTTAATGTTAAGACTTCCTCCGGTACATCCCCTCTCATAAAGAGTGTGAAATTCTTGTATCATTTTATATAAATTTTATATTTATTATGAGTAAGGAGTGCATAGTGTCAAACCTAAAACTTTTTCACGATGTAATTAATTCTAATACATAATTAATAATTTAATACTATGAGAGTTTTACCGTAAGAGTCGGCCTCATCATGAGGTTCACTGTGGCAACTGGCCCAGCCCGAATAGTATATGATCTTAAACATTCCATACTCCTAAGTCCTAAGATCGAGTTAGTGAAGGAGTGAATCTATAGAAAAGAGCAATAAATGACCATAATATACTGGTAGGATGAATATTAATCATATCCTTATCATATTTTCTCCATCATGTACTATAGTTCTTTATTTTTCTTGCATCCATTAATATAAGTTGTCATATTAGGTACGCATATATTTAAAAAATTGATTAATCAGGGTTACGGGCGTGCATGAACCTATATTGATATAGATTGAAATGTACCTATGTCCCATCTAATTACTCATCTCATGTGAAAATGGAGACAGTATTACAATTTACAAGTACACTATTAAATTCTAAGAGGTTAATGTTGCCAAATATCATATTTTCTTTCCTAAGCGTTTTATGTCATTTTCTTCTCAAATTTTCTTCATTATAAGCCACACTATATCAATAATTACATATCATGTCCAAAATACATCACACAAAACTAACATTTTTTCTGTATTCACTTTCTCAATTTCCTTATTTATTAACCAATAAAGTGAACACAAATTTATATTTAGACAAAGGAAGTAAATGAATGTTAGCATGATTGGTTTGAAGATTTCATGGAGTAATTAATTAATTAATTAGGATGATTCCTCTTATATATTTTGTCAAATAGATAGTTGAAGCATCTTCTAAATTATTAAACTTATCGAAATCTATCAAACATACTTAATATCATCAAATTTCTTAATTATTTTAGTCAAATATTAACAAATTACATTATAAGATGGATAATCAAGTCGAAGCGTTCAATTTTGACAGGGTCATCTCCTCCCATTAACTTTATACAATTTGAACCGCAGTTTTCTTCACTATGCTTTTGTTTTCTCATGTATAAGTCCACCTAGCTAGTAGCTAATCTGAATGAGATCTGATATATGGGTTAAAATGGATTATTGAGGCATGAGGGCAAAATGTGCTACTTGACCAAACCAAAAGCATGTTGTATTTACACCTACCTGCCAACTTTTGAATGCTTAAAAGTAATTTTGCTAACTTTCCAATAATTTATCAAGTTATTCGACAAGTTGACAATATTGTAACCATTTGCTGAATAAATAATGAACAAATCCAAAATAGAATCGCATTAGCATGTTTGGTATTATTCACGGATTATCTTTCATTGACACAAATCCAGCTCGTGAACATATTTCTAGCACTATAAATTTGACATTACAATAGTCTTTGACACGATTAGTCTGGGTTCTCATTGTTTTAATAATACTTAAATCGACTTATAGTATCTAAAATTGACAGTTTTGTTGAATCATACTACTTGAAATGGTTCAATATTGGTGTAAATTGCATGCTTCTGCACATAGAATTCTACAAGGATTGGGTCCTCTTTAGCACCGGTAAACAAAATGGTTAGTAAAGTTCGTAAACAAAATGGTTAGTAAAGTTGTTGATTGTACTCGATTTTAGCTATATATGTGTGAAATATTAAAGGTACGGATTGTAAACAAGCTTGAATAATAAAATATCGTTTTGGGTGAATTTTTATATACATACTTCCTTCGTTCTAGATAGATGTCGAGTTTTAATTTTTTACGATAAACGTCTAAATTTTATTTACGTATCGTAATCTTTAATTAAAAGAATGTAATTCTGCATTACTTCAATATGTCCTGAGCAGTGGCAGTTCCACATGTTTAACTTACTTTGAGATCATAAATTGAAATGGCAGTTTGAACCTCGGTGAATACAGTACGTGCACCGACAGAAAATGAACAAGGCACAGTAGATATTGAGAAATCAAAGGACCTTTTTGTTTGTAGAGTCGAGCCAACTGACAGTCCATGAGAAATTGAACTCTTATATGACACGTAAACTTTGTGCAAGTCTAATCATGTAGTACTCCGTAACAAATATGAAATGAGATTTAATATGTCGCCTGAAAAAACCGTTGCGAAAGTGAAGTCTCAACCCTCAACTGATTTAAAGACAGCCTCAAGCAGGTGTTAACAAATTAACGATGATGATTTTTATCACATACTCTCCTCCCACGCATGTGTTTAAAACCATCCACATCTTGAATACGTTTACTAGGTCTCTAGGTATTAATATGCTGGATAAATTAAATATGTTGATCATATAGTTCACAATGTGTAATGTACAAACGCATATTTTGAATCTGAAGACCAATTTATATAAATAATTAAAATAATTTATAAGGACCAGGTAGAATGATAAAAGTACACGAGAGATCATATAAATATTGTTGATAAGAAAGTGAATAAATGATAAAATTGAAAAATAGACTACATGAGATGTTCCATTTTTAGATTATAACACAAGAAACTTAAAGAATTGAGATTGGAATTAGGGAGTGTTAAAAGTATAATTAGATCTCTTTGAATTGTTCTATATAATAATCTCCGTTGTTGTTCTATATAACAATTTTTCTTCCTTCTACTTTCGTGTTCTATACACATATCAGCCTTTTTAATATATTTTCTTGTGGCTGATCTTCAATAAGCCAAGCTCTTTGACTCTCTTTCAATACCTGCTAGTTGTCTCTATATATCCGTCTATTCCTGAAGGATCTCTATCTATTTCTGCTCTAGGTGTCTCTGTTTGCTCTGGACTGCTCTACTATTGTTATGGATCTTCTTTTCCCTCCGTTTTCTATTCAAGATGAACATTTGTGATATCCATGTTCTTCTTGAGAGTAGGTGTCAAGATATATAACAAGACTCGACTTCAACTTGAAGAAGAACTCATCTCCTAGTCCATTTAGTATTTTATCATATTGTATTTTTTTATTAGAGATCTTCTAGTATTTAATTTCCATTTCCTAGTTGGATTAGACTAGCTAGTTTATATTTCTATATAAGCATATGTTGCTTATTATTTTTTTGTACACACTTTCTTACTCTGATTATTATTAATCTTCTATCAATATTGATTTCTCCTATTTTCTATATTGTAACATGGTATAAACGGCATGTACGTCTCCAACAAGCATTGTCATGCCTCTCATCTTTTCCCTCATGCAATCAATATGATTGCCCTTATCTTTTTTCTCCCTTTTCTCCTTATCTACAAGCACTCATGCGCATCTCTTTATCTTTTCTTCCGCTGGAGAACTCCCATATACAGAACCTCACGTTCAATATATTCTCCCATATACAATACCTCACATTCAATATACGATCCTCCTGCAATCGATTCCTACTTAATCGATTTTCTCTTCTTTCCCAAGATCGATTCAACTGAATTGATTTTCTTCTCTGATCAAACAGCCCACAGTTGTTGATCCCCTCCCGTGTTCGAACCATTTTCTTCTGTCGAACTTCTCCTCTGATCGAACAGCCCAATGTTGTCAATCCCCTTCCATGTTCGAACAGTTTTCTTCAATCTGTTGAACTTCAACGTGGGTTGTTCCATTTGAAGAGAAGTTCAACAGATTGAAGAAAACTGTTCGAACATGAGAGAGGATTGACAACATTGGGTTGTTCGATCAGAGAAGAAGTTCGACAAATTCAAGAAAATTGTTCGAACACGGGAGGGGATCAACAACTGTGGCTGTTTGATCAGAGAAGAAAATCAATTCAGTTGAATCGATCTTGGGAAAGAGAAAATCGATTAAGTGGGAATTGATTGCAGGAGGATCGTATATTGAATGTGAGGTACTGTATATGGGAGAATATATTGAACGTGAGGTTCTGTATAAGGGAGTTCTCCAGCGGAAGAAAAGATAAAGAGATGCGCATGAGTGCCTGAAAGATAAGGAGAAAAGGGAGAAAAGAGATAAGGGCAATCATATTGATTGCATGAGGGAAAAGATGAGAAGCAGGACCAATGCTTGTTGGAGACTTACATGCCGTTGATACCATGCTACAATATAGAAAATGGGAGAAATCAATATTGATAGAAGATTGATAATAATCGCCCTCTTCTTCGACGGGCGATCCTCATGCAATCGATCCACGATCGATCTTCTTCCGACCTCACAACCTGCAAAACTGAATCATTGTTCATTCTCGATCTTCTCTGGCCAAGCTATGATAACATCTCACAACAGTCACACGATCGCCTGTTTCGACCAACTGGAATTGCAAGTCTCTACCGTGCGATCACAATCATCTTCTCTAGTCAAGTTGCGATCAACGATCTTTTATCATTGATACTCATCGAGTTTTTTTGCCGTTGTATGTGTTGTAGACACTCAGAATCTACAATCGAATTTAGGTTGATGAATTAAGGGGCACCGACGACTTGCAAGGCAACAAGCAACAAACCTAGAGACATAAGGTGCCAAGGTGACACCGGTGTGGTACCGACCGTAGGGACTCCGACGCTTAAGCCAGTAATGAAATAAAGAATAAGCAAAGTGACAGTGAGAGAGATGGAGATGATGGAGGTCGACTTATCCTGTTGACGGTTAGGCAAGGATTGAATGGTCGACAGTGTGCAAGCTGGCCGTGTGAAAGGAAGCTAACTAGTGATCGTCGATAAGCGAGGTAGGATGGCGGAAGGTGATGCTCGATCGTCTGACTGACAACATGAGAGCTTGATCGTTTGACTGTCAAGCTGAGAGCCTGATCATCTGACTGACTATTAGAGGGTTAGGGATTGAGAGAGCGGCGTTCGATTGATAGCTAGGGTTTTCATAGTGTGAATGATATATATCCTACTCTTTCTGCATGCCTTCCTATATAGGCCATCCAACTGTTAGAGTCTATACCCACCTCTCATATATTTCGGGTGAGGAGTGTTTTCGTGGGCTGACTCGGTCTAGTTGGTTGCTTACTTACTGAATGAGTCAGTCAAGCAATGTGGTTTGGTTAGTCCGTTGGGCTAACATGGTTGGCATTGTGAAGTGGGTCGGATGTGTCTCAAGTCGGTTGAGCTCGTTTCTGGCAGACTAAGCTAGTCATTCGAGTAAGGTTGGCTCGCATCTATGTCAGACTCGCCAAGTATGTTGGCTAGCTTGTCGGCCCGCTAGGAAGTCGGGAGGCCAAATGAGTTAGCCAGTATGCAAGCCTCTTGGTTGGATGACAAGTCTACTAGGTGGCTTGGTTCGGCGGCCTCTTAGAGCCCAACCCGCGCATAAGGCTGAGATGGACTCATTTAAAGACCGTTGATTGGGTCGTGGCCTTGATGGATCAATTTGCCAGTCTTGTTGGATGAGCGAATTGTGGCCATTACAGTTTGTCCCCCACTCTTCGAGTCAAGTGCCTCGAGTCGGAGAGTAGAAGTTCTATGCCCAACAAACCGATGCACAATTGGGTCGCAGGTGTATGCCGTTATGCTCCTTTGAAAGTGTCAATTATTTTGTGGATGCACTAGTGTAACGGATGTCCGGAGAATGAAATTTTCACGATGGATGGTTCGATCTAGCGAGCCAAACACTTTTTTACGGACAATTTCAAGGTTGACAAATTTAGTACGCCGAGCAAGATGGAAACTTACTGACAGAAAAATTTGATGGTTGACAAACTTAGTCCGCCGAGCAAGATGGAAATTTATGGACAGAAAAATTTGAAGGTTGACAATTTTCGTTTTTCAAGGAAGATGGGAACTTGTTGGCATACAATTGTAAGCAAGCAATTTTCAGTGTGTCAAGCAAGGTGGAAGTTTGTTGGCATATAATTGTAGGGAAGCAATTTTTAGTATGTCAAGCAAGGTGGAAACTCCTTGGTATACAATTGTAGGGAAGCAATTTTTAGTATGTCAGGCAAGGTGGAAACTTGTCGACATACAATTGTTGGCAATCAATTTTTAGTATATCAAGCATGATGGAAGCTTGTTAACATACAATTGTAGGCAAACAATTTTTAGTATGTCAAACAATGTGGAATCTTGTTGACATACAATTGTAGGTAAGCATCTTTTAGTATGTCAAGCAAGGTGGAAGCTTGTTGTCATACAATTGTAGGCAAGCAATTCTTAGTATGTCAAGCAAGGTGGAACCTTGTTGACATACAATAGGCAAGCAATTCTTAGTATGTCAAGTAAGGTGGAAGCTTGTTGACATACAATTGTAGGTAAGTAATTCTTAGCATGTCAAGCAAGATGGAAACTTGTTGACATACAATTGTAGGCAAGCAATTTTTAGTATGTCAAGCAAGGTGGAAACTTGTTGACATACAATTGTAGGCAAGCAAGGTGGAAGTTTGTTGACATACAATTGTAGGCAAGCAATTTTTAGTCCGTCAAGCGAGATGGAAGCTTGTTGACATGCATAGGATGGCTTGCCCGAAATTTGTTGGCTTGCCCAAAATGCGTTGCCTTGCCTGAATTGTATTGGCTTACCCGAATTTTAGAGTGGAGACAAAATTTTGAATTGTAGTATTTCATTTATATTTGAATTGTGTCAAAACCCTAGAGTTTGGGACATGTCTCAACTAAACCCAACACAAGTCACGTTTCTCTTTTTAGAGAAATCAGTATTGTCACTGTGAAATCGACTTCTTCCCAATATTGTCGACTTCTTCCCCTTTCTCTTTCTCTCATGTTTGAATTTTGGCCACTGTGAGATTTCAGATCGACTCTTCTCGGATTTGGACCATATCTCATCACGCGGTTCAGTTTGTGTTTTCCGGTGAAGGTGAATGAGAGAGGATCGGAGGTTGAGCTTTTCCGGTGGGTGGAGTCGCAGACGATGTAAAGCCCCAGCCGGATTCGAGTTTTCCGGTGGGTACTGCAGCAGGTTGACTGTGAAGGAGTCGCGGGTGGAGAGAGGAAGGCAGCCGATTGAGGTTTTCCGGTAAGTTTTGCCGGAATCTCGAGCATTTCCGGCGAGATAGTAATTGCAAACAGTCTCGCAATTTCTGGAGAGGTGAAGGGGAGCCGGAGTCGAGGTTTTTTGGGTGTACTGAGTTTCTCAACTTTCAGTTTTCCGGTGAGTGTTTTTCGATTTGGTTTATCAAATGTATTCCGTTTGCCTTTCTTCTTTTTTGTCTATTTATGCCGTTGGGACTTCGTACGTTGATGGTTTTGAGCTATATATGATTGTACTATAGATGGACTGAGGCAAAATCAGCCATTGGTGTTTCTCTGTGTTTCTTCTTTGGAAAAACTTGAACTTATTTTATGTGTGTCTGAATCAAGATGAGATTTTATTCATGTTTGTTGGAATTCTGGACTAGCAGAATGATGGACTTATTTTTGCTGAACAATTGTGCAAATCTTGTAACTGTGTTGGACATATATTTTTGCGTAGAAGGTGTTAGATTTTGGATCTTTTGGATAAATTTTTCTAGTCGAAACGCGAAATGTTGTAGATTTGAATACTTTAATTGGATTATGAAGCTTTCTCACTTTGTGCTTGAGATTGTGCGAGCGGTGTTTTTGTTTGCATTTAGCTTTTGTTGTAGCTCGGTTTTCCACTCCTTTCTCTAACTAGTATAGAACGGTGTATGGGATGCTTGTTGATAGCATAATCATTTCATGGAAGTTTTTATCCTTATGTTTGGAGATTGATGTTTGGAATTCGTCTTTTCTTTGTATATTTATCTATAGCTTGATTTTGTAGGTGCCTATTGCGTGGGTTTGAGCTTGGATTTTGCTTCGTTAGTGGACGAGTGGTGCTTTTAACTTTCGTGGAGCATAGTAGACTTAGGCACATCGTAAGTCATTTTTGCTCTTTTAGAGCGTTGTATAAACTCTTTTAATATGTAGTGTAGAGTGGACACAAGTATTCTTTTCTTTTGTATCAACCGGTGCCCGGTGACATTGATTGGATATATATGAATTTTTTAGAAACAAACTTGTTGAATTTCTTAGCCTTGCTTTTGGTAATGCTCGCACTGTAGTGCTTTCTGTTTGCAAATGGACATGTTGATGTTTGGTTGTAGAACTAGATAAGACAACTTGCTTGGCATGCATATTGATGATGTTGGATTGAACTCTGTTGGCGATGGAGATTGTGTTTGCTTGCTAGAGATTCATTCTAGTTTGAATTGTATTGAAGTATATCGTGTCTGTCAGCTCGTATTTCTGATGCCGAACTGAGTTGATGTTTTTTATGGATTTTTTGATGAAGCTTCTTCTAATCTAACTTGCACATAGGTGTATCATGGAAGGGCATCCAATCAAGCTTGTTGTGTATTCTCGGTCAACTAGGGTGGACGGCCAAGGTCCACCTAGTAGATCGATGTATGTTGTAGGTTTGCCTACCTTGGTCTTAACCGGTGATGTGGCCTCGCTTGTTAGCGAAGCGAAATTGGCCTACATGAGGGATCTTTACGGGATTCCTGCGAGCACCGGATCTCGACTTCTCTTGGCAGAAGAACGGGCAGACTAGGAAGTTCCTAGGATGGTCTGCCTGTACGAAGTTGCTTTCAAAATAGGGCTCAGACTTCCACTCCCTAAGTTCGTGGTTGATGTGCTTAGCTATCTCCATGTTGCACCTGGTCAGCTGATGCCTAATGCTTGGAGGATCATTCTTGGAATGCAGGTGCTAAGTGAGGCTTTGGGTATTCAGGTGTTTGTCGACACCTTCTGTCACTTTTATAAAGTGAAGGAAGTCTCGCCAGACAAAGGACGAGTTCAGTTTAACTCGAGGGTAGGCGTCGAGGGCCCTGTTTCTGGTGGCAATGCGTCTGACATATCATCTTGGTAGGAGAAGTATTTTATGGTCAGTAGTGAGCACGTGTCTGAACCGCCAGACTTAGCGAGGGTTCCAACATCGTGGAAATCCTTCGGTGAGTTCGACTTTCCTGCCTCTTAGTGTGGTTGTTTAATCCCTTGCATTTTTCATATTGAGTTGTGTTCTAAACTTTTTTGTTTTTCAGGCACACCTACGAGGAGGGGTGTGTTGGATGAAGGGGATGCAGTGGTCAAGGTTGTAAGGAGTGTGTCTAACACGACCGGGTCGATCAACCATCTCCTGAACCCATTTACGATGAAGGCATGCAGCATGTGGCATGCCGTTATTCAGTCATCTGAAGGTAACTTAAGTCCTAGAATTATTAGCATTGATATGGAGTGTTTCGGATAACCAGTTCTGATGTCTTCTTTCTCTTGTTTCGTGCGCTGACAGGCAATGGAGATGAGTATGCTGCCAGAGTAATGGGGTCGGCAAAAGTGGTGAAGTCGATTGTGACCCCGGTTGAGAAAGAGGACGACTCACTGGGGCCTAGTGGCAAGAAGCCAAGGCTTGAGATTTCAGAAAGCAATGTTCCTATTGATCCGTCTGACATCCCATCAAGTGATGTGAAGGTTGGGCTTTCAAGTAGCCTGACAAACGACTTACTAGGCATGCCCGACTTTGGATCGTGTGCCATGGAGAGCGGCCTTCTGAGTGCGGATGCTTTGCTTGGTGTTCTACCATATAGCCCAAATGGAGCATCGTCGAGTCCCACTAGAGCTGATCATGTTCCCTCCTAATTGAGACAAGGTGTGGGTTCACCCTTGACAGTGGCAAGTGGTGAAGCGAATGTTGACTCTCTGTCGATCGTGAAGATCAGGTGATGGAACTAAGATTTCTTGTGAGTTAGGAAAGTTATCTTTGAGTTCTGGGAGAATACTGTCGTTTGAAGATCTTGATCCGCTGGTGAAGGATGGAGTGGCTCCCTTGATGGAGCACGTTGTTTGTCAGACTGCCAAGGTAGACTTCATAATTACTTAGCATTACTTCGTGAAGCGGCTAGAGCTGTCAAGCTTGAGGGGGAGTTGGCTTCGATCACTAGTGAGAACGACAAATTGAAGGCATGATTGCAAGCCGCCAGAGAGGGGTTCGCCATGGCTAGGCAGATTGCGAGTCAAAACTTAATCTTGAATGAGCATGCGTTATGTATGAGAGTCTTAAGGGGGATCAGAGTGATTACTTTGAGGAGCATGTGCCGATTCCGGCTCGACCTGGTGACCGGCCGGAGGGAGGAGTCGGTGGAGTTGGTGGTACTTAGTGGTTTTCTTGTTAGATGGTGAAACTTTTGAAATTTTTAAACTTGTGGAATGTTTGCCACTATGACTTTGCTTTCATCACCATTTATGTCGGGTTGGATTGTTTTGCACTTTGTTATTCGTGTTAGCTCATTGTGATTTGTATTACCCACAGTGGGGCTGGATTAGTTATGTATGTTCAAATGTTTTCAGATCTTTCAGGACTTTAGCCTTCTTGTTGTTCAACTTTTGTGTTTGGTAGTCTTTTTTGGGAGTGATTCGGTAGGTTGCTAAAGTCTTGATGTGAATATGTACAAGGATAATAACATATAGAATTTCGAACGCATAACTTGTATGAGCATAAACAATCGACTTTAAGAGGTATAACGTTTTCACAAAAATATTTTTCTTATGTGCGGTTCACGGTAGTAAGGTATATTATGAAATTCTTTCAATCAGGCATGTCTTGTGAGTCTAACTTAAGAACTGAGATAAAACTCATATAAACATGCTTGTCTGACTTGATTGAAATGCTACGAACTAACCTCTAGGAGACATGACTGATGCAATCGGACCATGTCTACTAGGTTTGTCCCCCATTTGAAGTTCCAGTCTGAATGAGTGGTACTTGAACTTTTAGCACTCTACTTGTTCATCTGGCGTCGTGTATGTTCAGTCGGCTGGGGTCTCAATCTACGTCTGTCAGTCAAATAGTTGACTCTACCTTTGTTCAATAGACAGTTGAGTTGGGAGTGTCGTGTGTTTGTCAAGATGGACCCAACCATTGAAGGTTGTCCCACACTCCAAGTGCTAGAGGTTGGTGCTTGAACTTATGGTTGTCGTTTCAGACGAGTTCTTTGTATATGAGTGACCATTAATTCTCATTACTTCAACCTGTTTAAACCACTAAGTTGCTCGTGGCGCGATGTGTGATTTAACCAAGTTGAAGCAAATGAGAACACATGTGATACCATACGGTTGTTGTCAACGTGATAGGTGGTTGGTACTGACACAACAGTGTTTTCGGTGGTCACTTGGAGATTGAACGTGTCATGAGGGCACTTATTCGTTCGTGCACGTGAAATGTTACCCAACAAATGGTTGTAATTGATATTCCTGGACAAGTTTGGGGGGGTGGGGCGGTTGACTAGCTAGCCCTTGGTCAGGTCGGTTGTGTTGGAGAATTCAATCTCATATAAATAATTTGGACGTTAATACCTTGATCATGGATGCATGTTGATTATTTGGGCTCACCAGCCAGTCGTTGTCTACTTGTTTGGACTTTGTGATGGATGGTATCAGTTTCATTGCTAGTCTAACTAGTCGCGTTAAGTACAAGAATGTTAGCCCTTCACCCCCCCCACACCCCCCCC